>OVBE01004612.1:0-23540 GCA_900406425.1 Iberis pinnata | reverse complement strand
ACTAGAAAATGACAAGAAATGTTATGTAAAAATCCTAAAATTCTAGTGTTATCAGACGATGCCATATTCACTTCAGGTAATGGGGCTGATCCAGTTGTACGAGTTTGATGGTTCACCATCACAAGTTCATTGTTCTGTTCAGCAACTAAGAGGACTTGCATCAACTGCGAATATTCTGTGTATCCGCTTGCTCAATATTGTTGTTGGAGGAGGACACTTCCAGGCAGTGGCGAATCCAGAACAATTTTTCACTGAGTGCACTATCGCAAATAAAATATATCAAAATAAAAAGTCTTACAAATACAATATAACGTTTTACAAATGCGTTCTACGTTGACTCATTGCTTGAAATCTGTTCATCGCTGCTTCATTTGTAACATCATCAAGCAACTCTTATTCGATAGAACAAACTAGATAATCACTTAGAAACTTATCTCCAATTCGGTTTCGTATAGCTGTCTTCACTAGCTTCATCGCAGAGAAACATCTTTCAACAGTTGCAGTAGCAACTGGTAAAATCAAAGTCAACTTTAAAAGCCTGTAAACCGATGGATGTACCTCATCCTTTTTTGTTTTTACCATAATACGAGCTAGATCTCCAAGATTATGCAAAGATTTAAATCTCTTATCTTCTCTTACATTATCTATATAAATTCCAAGTTGTTGCTCAAGAGATAAATATTCCATGAAGGTAAAATCATCTGGATAAAACTTAGCTAATTTAACCAACTTCGACTTGTCAAATCCATGAAAATCATCAATTGGACTTAAAGAAGCCATGCAAACAAGAAGTTCAGTGTTTACCTCGGTAAAACGATCGTTAAGTTCTTGAAGTTGCAAGTCCAAAACTGTATTAAAACAATTGACTTTATAGTGATGCATATTGGTAATGCTCGTTTTTCTTCTTGGCCTTCGTAAGTCGATATAGTCTTCTTCCATTATAAGCATCTCAATATCATGTTTCGTACAAAACGAAGAAACTTTAATCATAAGTGATTCCCAACCACCATCTCTAAACCTCTGTAATTCACGTTTAGTAGATTCAACTAGTGACATAGCATTCAAGATGTCTTGATCCTTTTTTTGCAAAGCTTTTGACAAATTCTCGGTTAGTCCCAATATAAATAACATTAATTGCATATAGAATACACAATCAAATGTCTGAAAGTACCCGAGAAGACCGTATGCTTGACATCTGTTTGAATCTTCAACACCTTCATTTTGGACATACTCAAGAACTTGAATTATAGAAGAAAACATCCCAACTAGTCGCAACAATGTTTTATAGTGACTGCCCCACCGAGTATTTCCAGGCCTTTGAAAAGAAAGTTCTTGATTCAATCCGGATCCAGTGCTAATGTCACCCCTACTAATTTCTTTTTCTATCTCTAATCGGTAACTTTCTCGAAGCTTATCTTTTCGTTTGCAAGAGGCTAAAACAACGTTCAATAGTGTAGAAACCATATCGAAAAAACCACCAATATCAAAAAAAATTTTAGCGACCGCTACAACAACCAACTGAAGTTGATGAGCAAAACAATGAACATAATGTGCTGAGCTATTTTCCTTGGAAATCAATGCTCGCAATCCATTAAACTCGCCTTTCATATTACTAGCTCCATCATAGCCTTGTCCTCTCACTTTTTTCAAACTCAATCCATATTTTGCAAACAATTCATCAATTCCATTCTTTAAAGATAAAGAAGATGTCTCTTTCACATGGACAAGACCAACAAACCTTTCTTTGATTGCTCCACTTTTATCAACAAATCGAAAAACTCTTGCCATTTGTTCTTTGCCAGAAACGTCAGAAGATTCATCTACTAACAAACCAAACACATCATGATCAATTTCTTCAATGATAGACTTCACTACTTCCTCTGCAAAAGAATTCACAATATCCTTTTGAATCATTGAAGAAACTATTTGGTTATTCCCTGGGGAATTCTTCATAACAACTTTGCTAATATCATCATTGTGATCTGCTGTGTATCTAAGAAGTTCTAAAAAGTTACCTCTATTAGATGACTCTTCCTTTTGATTATGACCACGAAAAGATAATCCTTGTCATAACAAGAGTCTTGCTACATCGATGGAAGCATTCAATCGAATACGATAAGCATTCTTTTCTGCGTCATCCTTCTTGTAGAAAGCATGTATGATAGATTGACCTTGATTTATCAAATCGTCACATTTTTCATAGTTATATTGTGAGCGCTATTTATATCACCAACATGCCAATTTAGTCTGTCCGGGGTATGCCAGCTTGAAAATCCTTCCTTCACAAATGCAGAATTTCCATCATTTCTAAATAAATAACAACACAAACAATATGCTTTCTCCGTTGACACACTATACTCCAACCAACCACCATATCATTTAAACCAAGCTGGATTAAATCGTCTCATTTTCTTTGAAATCTCTTTTCTTTCAAAATCATGACCATATGGTTGACACAGATCTTTAAGTAAGTATTTGCGTCTTATTTCATCTCTTTGATTCGGGTGATAATCCATTATACTTTTTCTTTTAGCGGGATCTGATGGTAATCGTCTATGTTATTATCAGATGATTCATTTGTCGATGCTTTTCTTTTGTTGATGTTATCACATGGTTCATTTGGTGGAGGATCTTTTCTTTTAAAATAACGACGCATGTCTTGCATCTGCAAACAATGAAATATATTAACAAAAGAAATTTGATAATTAATTACATGGTTGTAAAGTACAATTGGTAAGTTTTTTTTTTTGTTAAATCAATATAAAATATACACAATACAAAATACATAAACAACAAATATAATCGAATAAAAAATAAAAGTAGTCTCAAATCTCAATCATCTTATTGCTAATTGTTAAACGTTATTATGCTAATAAAAGAGGACAAAAATTGTACATATTTTCAAATAAAAGAATACTAATAGTTTGATAGGTAGAAAACAAAAAGAACACATAAATATCTTTAAAAAAAATTTGTTTCTTTGAAAACTTGTGCATGTGACAAAGAAGCAACGAAGGTACTTAAGTTTTAGGTATACTTTACTAATGCTAATAAAATACCTTAGCAAGCACCAACAGGTGACAACGACTCAACGAATGCTAAATTGCAATTTGCAAAAATACCTTACGAACAGCAAAGATGAGAGATGTATTAGGTATTGATGATTTTTTTTTTTTTTTGCAAAAGAAGATTAGGTTTTTTCAATCTTTAAATTAGTCTTTGATGTCAAAATTTAGATTTTTAAGTCCATTAAAAATTTGTCAAATAAATATAGTTTAGTGGGTACACAAAAACTTGGGCTTTATATCCAACAATAAATTAATCAATTGCATGCACAATTACATTAATTAAAAGAATACATTGTTTAAAGAACATAAAAACACATTAATTCCCTAAAACTAGTGCATGCATATGCATACACTCCATTATATATACCTTCGCCCCTGCTTCCAGGATGAAATGCTTGGAGCATTTTTTCTATCATATCATAATTGCGCACTTTTTCTCCACACAAATTCATTTTAGAAGTTATTCAAAACAAATCAGAGTTATAATTCCCAACATTTTTATAATCTTGAAATCGAAGATTCAACCATTCATGTTTGGCTTTTGGTAAGATCACATACTTTTGGTGATCAAACCTATCCTTCAGGGATACCTAGAGATCTACAGGATCTTCTTGCGTAATATATTCATTCTTTAAATCATCATGAATATGGTGGCGTAAAAATAACATGGTCTTAGTCTTTTCCTCATCAGGAGTTGCTTCAGACTTATCAGTCGCACTAGTAAGCTCTTTTGCTTTTAAGTGTATTTTTGCGTCTACTGTCATGTCATATAGTTTCTTCCAAAAACATCAAGGGCATTAATTGTTAGCTTTTCCAAATTTGACATGATAACTATATATATATATCATTAGAAGAATTTGTATATTATAAATTTAGCAAAAACTTTCAAGTTTTAGTACGATAAGAACTTTAAATTATAGAACATAATTAAACCCAAAAATTTACTTCAACATGCATATAAAATATTTTAGATAAATGTCATAATAAAATTAGGATAACAAATAACAGTTAATCATTGGAAACATGCAACCTTCTTCATCATATATAATAAATAGATAAATAAATTCAACCTAGATTATAAAATTATTTTACCTGGACATTAGAGACTGCACGGGTTGAACGAATGAAGATTAATCGTAGAGCGTTCGCGCTGATAACGTGATATGAAAATAGACTATAATCCAAGAACATAATATGAAGTAAGTCTTTAGATTAGAGCACTAATAAGATAACTTCTCTAAGAACTTTATAAAGTGACTAACTAACAACTATTTTGGTAAGAAATTTGGAGAGAAATATTATTCTTATGCTTTTTGTTTTTTCTTAAACTTATTATTTTACAAATGAGTTACAACCTCTATTTATACTAAAGAGGAGGATTTATATACATGAGACATACACAAACATGTGTCAACAAGCTAAGTAGGATGAGTGTATTAAGGTGATGAATCTAATATATAAGAGTAGGGTTTTGCTCCACTCTTATTGGTCCACGTGTCATTACTAAACAAAATTCTTCATGCCTATTGGTCCATTTGTCAACTTGGCTGCAATGTCTTCAAAAAAAAACAAAAAAAAAAACCGTCCAAGAAATAATGTTGAAATAAAAGTAATTAATGATCATCTACAGCGCAAGACGTTTCCAAATACAGGCACAATCCAATCTTCACTATCTCCTAATTAATTGAAATGGTCCACCACAATCTCCACTATTCCCTAATTAATTAGTTTTTTTATTCTGTAACAGCCTCATAATAATGACGCCAGACCACCATAGTCTCAAAAATCTCCCAATAAATATCAAACAAATTCCATAACAACCACATCTCTCTAATAAATATCAAAACAAATTCCATAACAGTCATATCTCCATCTCTCGTATAAGTATTCCCCTGTTCAGTTAAAAAAAAAACCAAAGGAGTTACCAAAGAAAATAAGAAAAAATGACTACCACAAATCTTAATGACCTAACACTAGGACGTGCCTCCTTAATTGTTAGTGGCCGCATACTACGTAAATGGGAAGCCAAATCTTTCCATCAACATGGCAAAATCATTGGCCTCGACTTTCTCCTACTAGATGAAAAGGTAACCAATTTACACAAACATAAGTATCTATATTACTTAGTGTTCTACTCTGAAATCTTCAACCTCCATTCTCAGTCAACTATGATCTTATGTTCCATACCCCAATATCGTGTGCGCCGCTTCAAACATCTTCTGCATGAAGGATCAATCTACAATATCTCTGAATTTCAAGTGGACAACAGCTACCACCAATACAAACTCACAGATCATCCCTATGTGATTAAATTCTTAGACACAACCATCATTGAACCCGTAACTGAAAAGGCTCCTACAATCCCGATGGAGATGTTTAGGTTTAGATCGTCCAGTGAGTTGTGGTCTCTCACAGGGAAAAATCTACACCTACCTGGTAATTACTTCCTGACCAGCTACATCTAATCATTAAACAAACTCCACTAATCATCACTCCTCCTAACATATATTATTGGCGAGCTTACAAAGATTCAAGGATCCAGTCTCAATGATCTTACATCAGAGGAAAAAATTACTATATACCTTCGCCTTTCCGAGTAAGTTACTTCCAACTACCAATCTCACTTCCTTCACTCATAATGATTCATAGTGTTATATTTGCCACTTTGAACACGTGAGAATGGTTTAAGTGTTACCTATGACTTTCAAACGAGAGAATATTAAACACCAAATTACCTCCCCTCAACAATTTCCCCCATGTCTTCCACCATCTTCAGAATTAACCAAATTATTCTTATTTTATTGTAGTGAGAAAAACGTACGCATAACGTTATGGGATGCTTGCGCATTGGAGTTTCGGAAGCTATATCACACCATCAAGGAAAAGCACACTATATTAATAATATCTGCGGTGAACCCAAAAACTTATGGAGGTAAATTCTATCATATACCTTTTATAAAAATTACATCACTTCCTTCAACATAACCTATGTGATGTACTTATTTACGATAAAATATACATATACTATAAAAAAAAACAAAGACAAACAACAATGCTAAGCACAATGATTAAACTGTTAATGTTGACCCAAAAAAAAAATTACTTTGAATACAAAAAAGGTTGCTACAACGTTCATAACTTCCACTAACACGTACATGTCAACCTACATGTGCTTTATCACTAAACACCACCTACTCAACTTGGTTTTACGTCGGACAGGAATACCAAGCAATCGAAGATTTCCATAAAAGGTGATTATAGACAACTAAGCTCTAGCCCTCATTATAATACTATTATCTGACATGCCCACAAAATCTCTTTCGTAGCTCCAACGAGGAAACTAAATCACCTGCAATTATTATGGAAGCCAAACAGAAGTCAAACAACATTGAAAAGGTCTCTATCGATGGTCTACGAAACTTCGTCACCACAACTACGAAACAGGTCGACACTTTACCAAATTCTTAAAGTTTTCCTTCGAAGCACATATATATTCATTGGAGCTACTATCAATTACCAAGACAGGTAAAAGAGTTTAAATGCACAGTCCATATTACAGACATACTGGCCGAACGGGGATGGAAGTATATAGCATGTGCAAATTTCTCATTAAAGATGGGTAAATCAAAGAATTCTCTCCAATGCACACGTTGTTCAAATGCTGCTCAAATTGGTGTTGTCAAATATAGAGTAGAGGTATGCGTCTCCGACAGCTCCTCAAAAACTATTTTCGTATTGCTCGACGAAGACACCACCAGTTTAGTCAACGTAACTGCTATGGAGTTGCTTGACTCACAGGTTCAGCTACGGAAACCAACCCAAACAATATACAACTTAAATATTTGTATTAACTATAATAATAACGACAATAATGTGCAGGACGACAAGGGTTCAAGTATGACCACAAAACCTGAATGCTTGTTGCAATTAATTGGGCGAGAGTTTGAGTTTCAAGTCAAGATCACGGAATACAACTACGAATCAGAGTACGAGACGTTTATAGTGTCATAAATTATCCGTGAGCTTTTTCCAGCCACAACAAACGACGTAGAGACGAGCACCCCTTCAATTCAAGAAACTCCATCAAAGGAGCTTGTCTCATCAAAACCAAATGACAATGTTGAAGATATAGATGAGGCTGCTAACAACCAATCAATGAAAAAATATATAGACGAAAGTGCTAACAAGACATCGAAGGAAAAAAGCAAAGACTCGACCGCCACATCAGATCGACCACACAAAAAATGCTGTCCAATCGAAGAGCACTAACAAAATCATGTTTTCTTCGTACCATTGTTTTCATTTCACGCTACTACTACTCCTTCTCACTTATGTCACCCAATAATAACATCATCACTATACAAACACATATACATCACCGAAACAAGACTGTCTCATTATATGACACTTGGTCAGAACTCATTAATTATCAATTGATCACGAATATCAAACATTTTCGTCAAATGTATACGATAAAATTAGGAAATTTTTGATAGATTGGGATTTAGATGGGTTTTAGAAAATATTTTCAAATAAAGTTACGTGTATAGATATATAAAATGATATAATACCAATAGTGACATTGACATCATTCACTATGTTTCATGTTATTGATTTTTTTTCTTCCATTGCAAATTGTGTATAATTTATGAGTGGATCATGAATAATATACTCCGAACGTAATGAATGATAGTCAATGTATGGTAGTTATTATCCTCCGTCCAAAGTGAATGCCCACCAACCATAACAACACAAAGTATATGATTGTTCAAGATTTGGATGAATAAATCCGGCATTTATCTCCGTAATGAATGAAATGGAAAACGAGTTGATCACTCTTTTAATTGCATGATATCCGCCTTCAATCGCGTTCCATCACAACCAAATGAAATATATTTTCAATCCATTCAAATCCCTACAAGTTGAGAACAATATCTTCAATCTACTCCCTCAAATAACGTCATCACAATTTAGGAAACAATTTAAATAGAAAATATTACATTAATTTCTCTTCACACAGCTGCAATACTTAACTACTACCCTTCTTCCATGTACTTACACATTTGCTTCACTATTTTCCCAGCAAATTGTTCTCATCCAATCCATATTACCACCACTAGAAAAAACCTAAATGAGTCCTACATCTATATATCTGGAATCAACCATACTACAAACAAACTATGCATCTGACAGCAACTCCACAACAGGTTTGCATACTCGTCTCAACAGTATTAGGCGTCATATTCTTCTCACCGACTTTTTCCTTCCTATGAACTCATGAACATACAAAACACTTACGTCTCCTACTATTTTCAGAAAAAACGGTCCCAAAAAGGACACTACGAAAAAGACAACAACCAAAACTGGAGCATGATGCAAGAAGACGTAACATACCCAAAACTAAGACCACTACATGTATATTACATATTATATATACATTTTATATAAAATATAAATATATATGATAACTATAATTATATTGCTACTAAGATCAATAATCACATGTCAGAGGTAACCTACGTTGCAGAAAACAAGGAGAAACACCTACCATTTTACAAAACTCTAGACCAAATAAAATTGGGTTATTCGTCCCATCCAATTGTTGGCCGCCTATTACGATTTTGGGAACCTTACAATATTTGGCGAGAAAATGAAATCATTGGCCTCGAATTTCTCCTATTAGACGAGAAGGTAACTTACAATCACTTCGACACCCTCAATATTATCAGGAAAAATAGACGTCAAATCTCATACGCTAACTAACGATTTCCACATTCATTACTCCCAGGGGACTGTAATCCATTGTTTCATTCGTAGCTTACAGACAAGTACATAGAAAGCAATTATAAGAGAGGGAGTTGTTTACATAGTAAACGGATTCTACGTTAAACAGGCGAGGAAGAAATTCAAACAAACAACTCATCCTTTTTCTGTTACATACACCGACACAACCACTATGGTGGAGGTGGCCGAAGGCATACCAAAGATACAACACCAAAAATTCATGTTACGTTCTTACAATTTCATAAGAAGTAAAGCAAACACAAATGAAGAACTCTCAGGTATTACACACATTGCATATAAATTCTTTCCAAGATAATCAAGAAAATATTTTCGTTGGTAGAACATATATCATCGGCCAGATTCGATTCGTCCAAGGCTTTTACCTACAAGAACCAAATTCAACACATCCGTTAGTAGTCCGCCTCCTTCTCCAAACGTACGTTCTACAAATATTACATCATATGAACTCTACATACATGCTACAAATGATTAGACATAAACTAACTATTAAATGTTCAAACAGGAATACAATTGTAAAACTAGCATTGTGGGATCGTGCAGCTGCAGATTTTAGGCGACAAATATGTATCCCTAAGCTTAGACGCTTCACAATTCTTGTCACAATCGTGAATCCAAAGATTAAGGAAGGTACAAATTTAAAACACCTATACTTTTTCGAAACACGGTGTAACAAAAATATTGGGAAAACCATTTACACTCGATTCACCTCAGGGAGCCTTCAGTTGGAAACAACCATATCTACAAGAATATTCAAGCAGACAGATATACCACAATACTACACCTACATCGTCCATGCTTAGCACATTCATTATTTATTGGAGAAGAAGTTATGAGTACCACATCATCTTCATACCACATGAAATGCGTTCCTTCAGTTCTCCAACCTCTAGCCTTCTATTTAGACTACTTTTACATATAAATTATTTATGCTACCATAGTCCACAGAATAGTTCTACAACTAATTTCCTTTTGGTTGTCACTTTCTGTATAATGTTAATGGTGGTTTTTTCACTAGGTATTTAAAATTAGTAACGTAGAGAAGGTGCTATGAGATGTGGTTATACAAAACACAATTTGGTCAACTGAACTAAAATCTCCCGTCAATTTGGTCAACCAAACCCCAACGGTCAAAACATACTAATTGATGACAATTTATTGACATTAGATTTGCTTCACACAATTTATCCTTATAAAATGCAAGTATATGGCAACAAACAAGATACAAAAACAAACACACATTACTTATTCTCTGCTCACCAAAATTCTAATGGACAATATATTGTATGCAATGACTTACGAGAGAATTCCATATTCACCACCGTATGGAAACAAGCTTCACCTCTGGATAACTCGCCCACTCCGTCAAGAAAACAATATCGCCTACATAGTTCCTTTCTCCGACGACCAAGTTCAACAACCAAATAACATAAGCTTCGAAGGTGTGGTCAAGTTCTACCTAACCTATCACGATATCGACGCAGAAACATCAGGTACCTTAACAAACCATTTGATAAATTATATTAGGAATGCAAGAACACAAGCTGGAGCACACAACCCACAGCATCTCGAAGTAGCTTGGGACATTGAGGACCTCAACCCAAATGCTTCAAGGAGATTGGATGCCGATATTGTTATCGGAGATCTCGAGACCAGCCAAGCACTAGCCTCCGAAGAAGAGGATGGAGACGGCTCGATATGTCTTCAAAGCCTTAGAGACGAGAACAACATTAACACGTTATTTTGTGGCCACAAATTTCACCATTAATGTATTTCTAACTGGTTTGTTTACAAGTTAAGTTGTCCTTATTGTAGAAGTAGCTTAATCTAAGTTCAAAAGAAGGAAAAAAGACTGAATAAAACACAAACTTTGCTCACAATGCAACTTATTATACGGGTTAAATTTTCTACCAATAATTTTGTTCACCTCCTTCTAAACCTAAAACTTGTCAATTATTTGTATGAGTTTTGTTTCGTCACTTGGAAACTCTAATATTATGATTGCTTTTGTGATGCCAAATCACAATTCTATAATTTATATATTGTGAGTCAGTGGATAGCCCAATTCTATAATTCGTGACAGTATATAGGTAAAGATATATAAATTTAAATAACAGTTGTTAATTGCATAATAAGGAAAATCCTGTGAGAAGGAAAATCCCACTATATCATCCATCTATGTTAATTGCATAGTAACGGCAGTCCCAAATAACAGTTGTTTTTAAAATTCAAAAAAAAGTTGCACTTATATGTAAATGTATCATCGTTCTAATCATGTGCACTTCTTCTTCTCCATAGTCTAAAATGGCTACCCCTAGCCCCAAGAAAAAAATCCGAGGAGCACATTATGAAGAGAAAGAATATATGATCAATAATACCCGAAATACACCATCGTCTCACACACATGGATGTACAGCAGCTAACACCCCTACATACATTGAAGGTACATCTAAACAACATCAATTATAGGTACCACCTATAACGCACATTGCGTGAACACCTAATTTACATACGCATACAAACATTATTTCATGCAGATGGTGCATCGAGTAGAAGGACAAGTGAAGGTAATTGTTTACCCCTGCAAGAAGTTGGAAAATTGTTTAACGAAACCTCTAATTGATAGTAATAAACTAAATCATCTATTTCCCACTTCGGATTTGTTATGTACCAAAAGGGTAGTGAAGAATTTATGCTTCGATCTATTCCACTCTCCATACACTGTTAGTCTTGTATCATTTCCAATAACCAAAACACTCTCCATATATGTAGATGATGCAACTGCTGTCACCAAAAAGACGGACGAAACTTTCTTCGTACAAGCTACAAGTATGTTTAATTGTATATAGCAGATATGTACATTTAATACATGAACAAAGAAAGGAACACACGAGGAAGAACAAAAAAAGGTTACCTATCTTACACCAAAAAAACAACGAAAATATGGACATCTTTTACATTCTATTCATTCAAAACACAACTCATAAGCATAGAGCTCCTATCATAATTAACGTCAAACCCATATATTCGATTTAGTGATGTTAAAATGGGCAACCCCGCCCCGTTTAGATCCGCCCCATTAAGATCTGTATCCATTTAGACTCATACCCGTTTAGACCCATTTAAGTTTTGGGATCTATTCGGGTTCCCTATTTAAACCCAACAAATTGTCTCCAACCCATTTAGACCTATATAGACCCATTTAAATCTATTTATATTTTAAACTTTAATTTTTAAAATTTAAAATTTCTTTGATTTTATATTTTTAAATTTTAAATTTCTGAGTTTTTACTTTCTGACGTTTTACATTTTAGTTTTTAATTTTAGTTTTAATTTAATTTTTAGATTTTAAGAACTTTGATTTTAAAATTTAAAATTTTCGATCTAGAAATTTTAAATTTTAAATTTATAGTTTTCAGATTAAAAATTTTGAATTTAAAATTTTAAAGAATTTAGATATAAAAATTTAAATTTATGTCTTATTTTTATTTGTTTATTTAATTTTTATGTTACATGGTCTAAATGAGTACCCGATTAAAACCCATGAAAACCCTTGTAATAAATGGGTCGTAAACGGGTACCCATTTAAAACCGGCAAAATTTGAATCTCATAAATGGATCAAAACGGGTTTTTTAATAACAAAATATCCGTTTAGACCTGCGAAATTTATACCCATATTAACATCTCTAATTAGATTAAATAAGTATGTTTAAATATCATCTCCTCGAAATGCAAAGAAACAACTACATTATCAACATAAAGCCTCGATGTAATAATATACACAAATATTTACATGAAATGCATTGTCTTCTTTTCACCCACGCAGTCGAAAAACAATTTGAGCTGCTTGAATGTCCAAAATGTCATGCAATTGTATAGCGAGGAGAAAGTACAGAGAAAGATGGATACTCAGGGACTTTGTTCTACACTATATGCTATCAACGAGGGCGTGTCAAACTACCTACAATCCCCCAACCACCTCCATTGATAGAGCATTTAATAGCAACTTCTGAACACTTCAGAATAAACATAAGAGTGTACAATTCTTTGCTGGCTTTTACCTCTACAGGAGGGAAAGTGGACACCTTTGTCACTGGCACTTTCGGTCCCTTCAGCTTCCGTATTCATGGTGGAAACTACCACAGAATTGGCTCCCTCCTTCCACGAGAAGGCCAACCACCACAATATTTGCAGCTATATATTTTCGACACAGCAAATGAGATCTGAAATCGCTTGAATTCTATGACGAGGAAAACAGGTTCTGAAGAATTAGATCCCACCATCATGGAATTGCTCATCGAGATGGTAGATACATATAACCACCTAGCCAAAACGTTCCGTAAAATACGTGACATCCATGACGGGGGTGTCCCTGATTTCTCGATACGAATGGTTGGACAACGACGCTTAGGAAGACAATATGATTTACCAAGTAGTGATGAGATAGCGGGATTAATTTTAGGTGACCTATCAACAACAGCATGTGAGCGTGACATTGTTGTCTACCCACACTCTGATGGCTTGCAGATAATCAACGAAAAGCATCCTCGACTCATGAGCCTGCAGTATCCTCTACTATTTCTCTACAGGGAGATTGGATACCATGACCATATACCTAACTTAGATGTCAATGGAAAATTCCTAAAAAGGTCATTCGTCACTCTACGGGAATTCTACGCTTACCAATTCCAAACTAGACCTATTGAAGGTATGATACTTACCAAGAGTGGCCGTTTACTCCATCAATATGCAGTAGACGCATACACAACTGTGGAGCAGGAACGACTAAGCTTCTTGAGAAACAATCAAAAGAAACTAAGAGCAGACATCTACAACAACATACGTGATGCTGTAGACAAAGGCGACACTGGTCGGAAAACACTTGGTAAACGTGTTATTCTTCCATCTTCATTCACTGGAGGACCAAGATATATGGTTGAAAATTATCATGACGCCATGGCTATATGTAGATGTTATGGAAATCCAGATTTATTCATAACAATGACATGTAACCCAAATTGGGAAGAGATATCAGAACATGTATGTTTGTCCAGGAACATCGCCGCAAATGATAGGCCTGATCTACAATGTCGAGTCTTCAAATTAAAGTTAACTCAACTACTAACAGAGATAGACAAAGGGCTCATCATTAGTCCTCCAAGAGCAGGTACGCATTTCAAAAAAATCATCTAACAAAGAACGTAACTACATTCAAATGTTGACACTAAAATGAATTTCAAATTTTTCTGCAGTGGTGTATACTATTGATTTTCAAAAGCGTGGTCTGCCACATGCTCACATTCTGTTATGGCTGGGGGATAGCGACAAAACTTTGACAGCTGACAAAATCGACAATCTAATCTCCGCTGAAATACCAGATAAAAATGATGATCCGGAAGGATATAGCTTGGTCGAACAACACATGATGCATGGTTCATGTGGACATGATCAACCAACATCACCATGCATGGAGAATGGAATATGTACGAAGAAGTATCCAAGACCATTCACTAACTACACAACCATAAATGAGTCAGGTTATGCTATCTACAGACGGCGTGATGATGTTACCACAACTATTATGAAGGGGAACACAGTGCTTGACAATTGATATGTGGTGCCACATAACATGGAAATTTTGAAGAGATTCAAAACACATGTAAATGTCGAAGTATGTGCTAAATCCAAAGCGGTGAAATATCTCTTCAAGTACATCACAAAAGGAGTGGACAAGGAAACCATATTTATGGAAAAGAATGACAATAACAGTGGCAGCGATGGAGCATCAAATTCCAAAAAGTTTGATGAGGTATATAACTACCTTGAGTGTCGATATTTATCTGCATGTGAAGCTATGTGGAGAATCTTTGCGTTCGACATACATTACAGAAAACCAGCTGTGCAGAGGCTAAGCTTGCATCTACCAGGCCAACAAAGTGTCATGTTCAACGAAACTGGCGATATTGATAGTGTCTTGGACCGACCACTTATTGAGAAGACTATGTTCACAGCATGGATGAACATCAACAAAGAAGACAGTGACGCACGGAAACTTACGTACATTGAATTCCCAAAGTATTATGTCTGGAATACAACACCAAAAACATGGACTAAGCGAAAGCAAGGCTACAGTATTGGGAGGATATATAACATACACCCACGCTCTGGAGAACAATATTATTTGCGAATTCTCGTGAATTACAAACGTGGGCCAACATGTTATGAAGACCTCTTAACCGTCAACAATGTAGTGCATAAGACTTTTAAAGATGCATGTTATGCAATGGGTTTACTAGATTCAGACTCAGAATGGCATGAAGTCATGGAAGAAGCTTCCCAATGGGCAACTCCAACACAATTAAGAAAACTCTTTGTCACACTTTTATTGTACTGCGAGTTAAGCTCACCTAGTGAACTATGGAAAACATGTTGGCCTTCCCTTGCAGATGATATCTTATACAAGTTAAGACGGAACTTTGATTTCCCAGGTTATCAGGTCGATGAGAAAGAGCTAGAGCAATATACTCTCCTAGAAATAGAGAAGATCCTCACGCAAAACAACCAATCTCTAACAGATTTCGCCGACATGCCAAAGTTAGACACCGAGATACTAAAAGTGATGACAAATTCTCTGCTTCGAGAAGAGCTCAACTACAATGTCACAAAGGAGAAAGAACAACATGATCGCCTTATCCCTAGCCTCAACAAAGAGCAGAAGGCTATTTACGACGATGTTATAGAGTCTGTTGCGCAGAAAAAAGGGAATTTATTCTTCGTCTACGGTCCTTGAGGTACAGGAAAGACATTCCTATACAAGACAATCATTTCAAGATTACGCTACGAGAAACGAGTTGTCCTACCAGTGGCATCATCAGGAATTGCAGCCTTACTTTTACCTGGGGGCAAAACCGCACACTCGCGTTTCAAAATACCCCTCAATGCGATGGACGATAATGTCTGCAACATAACACAAGAAACTTTCCTTGCAGAACTCATTAAAAGGACGGAGCTAATCATTTGGGATGAGGCACCGATGACACATCGTCATGCATTTGAGGCTTTAGACCGCACATTAAGAGATATAATGAGCCCCATCAACATAAGCGCAAGTGAAAAACCGTACGGAGGAAGACTGTGGTTTTGGGAGGTGATTTCAGGCAGATTCTACCAGTTATTCCGCAGGGCAATAGGCAAGATAGCGTCCTTGCTACGATAAACAGGTCATACCTCTGGAATGTATGTCGTGTGTACGAGCTAAAACAGAATATGCGAGTTAGGCCAGACGAAATAGAATTCGCTAGATGGTTGCTGGATGTCGGAAATGGGGTCGCCAAAGAAATACAAAATGGTGATATGGGAGCTTCAGAAAGCCAGCAGATACTTATAGATGAAAGGTTGCTACTACCTCACACTGAACAACCAATCGCTGATATAGTGCAAGCATGCTATAGTGACCTTAGAAGATTGTCTCTGGAAAAACAATACCTCATTGACCGAGCGATTCTCACTCCCAAGAATGAAACCGTCGACGAGGTAAACGCCTACATGTTAAATCTCATCCCAAGTGAAGGTAGAGAATACTTTAGCGCAGACTCGGCTGGAATTGGCGAAAGCAATGTTGACGACGAGAATGGGACCTACCCAGCTGAATTTTTGAATTTGTTAAAGTTCCCGGGAATTCCAAATCACTACCTCATTCTTAAAGTAGGTGCACCAATAATGCTTCTTCGAAATCTTAACCAAAAAGATGGTCTATGTAACGGAACAAGAATGATCGTCACACGTCTTGGGGAACGCATCATCGAAGCAGAAATACTATCAGGAACGCACGCTGGAATCAAGGTCATAATTCCGAGGATCATGTTATCTCCGACAGATACAATATACCCTTTCACATTAAGGAGACGACAATTTCCCGTAAGATTATGTTACGCTATGACAATCAATAAGAGTCAGGGTCAAACTTTGAATGAAGTAGCGTTATATCTGCCGAATCCGGTTTTCAGCCATTGGCAATTGTATGTCGCATTATCACGTGTCACATCCGCTGCAGGCCTAAAAGTATTAACCAAGAGAGACACCGGTAATCAACACCCAACAATCACAAACATCGTCTACAAAGAAATTTTCAATGGACTACCATCCACAAATCAGTATGTAATACAAAACGCAATACAAAATACATTTACAAGCGCTTAACAAATATTTAATGACATGACAGGAATTAGCTGAGAGGAGAAGCTAATGGCAACGATGAGAAACCACTTACAACAGAAACATGTCATACCCAAGACACAAAAAGGCATACATACAAGAATCAGAAGGAATGACTACACCGCGCAAAAACAAGTGGCATCGGAAACATAGCATACAAAAGAAAATGTATTCTAAATTATGGTCTTAGATTTAAACATGATGATAATTGAGACAATATGTCTAAAACCAAACCTTATTGACTTTATTTCAGATTTATGCTTCTCACCAATAGAAATTCAGTCTATCAAAAGAAAATACACATTAACAACTTTAAAATTCATAATGTTTAACATTCCGCGCATAGCGCGGACTCCCACCTAGTAATCACTAATCTTCATGACACTTGTCAAATATGTAAATATGATTAGTGGTAACAAGTGATTAATAATCACACTAATTCTTAACATAAAGTTTAGTTTTGAAAACTTTTGATATTTTAATTTTCTGGTCTTTTAGAATAAAATTAATTTTTATGATATTTATGAAATAATTATGATATTTTTGGAACAGGTTGTATTTTTGAAAATACATTTTGATTATACCTTGGTTGATATTTTACAATTGGGAATCGGGGAGTCTGATATTCCCAAAAACCCGGTCGAAAAAAGAGTGGTGGACCAAGCCTCCTATTATTTTTGTTTTTACTTTTCAGACTTAAGGCCCATCAGGAACTGAAAAAACCACTTCTTCGGCCCATTAGATTAGCCACTAAACTAAAGATATAAGAGAAATGTTTTTGACTATTCAATGAGATAACAAAAAGTCAATAGAGAAGAAGAAGGTCAGGGACCGGTTGGCTACAGAGAAAGAAAGAAATAAAAAAAAAGGTCAATGACCCGACCCGAAATAAAAAAGAATACCCGCACCGACAGGTTAAAAAACCAAGTGGTTCTAATGGCACAAGTTTCAGTGAATGGATAGCCTGACACCAGGAAGCTGACTTATAAATGTGTAGGTATCGTCTTTGCGAATTCGATTGCGAGAAGCCTCTCTCTCTATCTCTACTTTGGTAAGTTTTCTACTTCTTCCTCCGCTTGTATATCGATCGATTTCGTTAGAAGATATGTTAAAAAGGTTTAAAGTGCTCCAGTTTATGCGACTTCTTTTTCCTTTCATACAAATCACCCCCACAGATATATGTTTGATTTTGTAAATTCTATGCTTAGAATTTGGAAAGGTTTCTTTCGATTTCTTTGTTGTTTAGTGAAATTTAGTACTGTTTCCGCCGTATAAGTTAACTTTGAGAGTTGTTCCTTGGATAAAACTAGAAACAATTCATATTATACGATTCATTTAGCTCTTCTATTTAACAAATACATATCTGGGGTTGTCTTATTGGATGCTATGTCTCACTAAACGCTTCTATTTTGTGCATCTGATTATCAGCTTTCTAAGACTTGTGTGTTGAGTCAGTAACAAAATGATACCGCTTGGCATCTTGAATAATCCAAATTGTTCATGTTGAAGAATAAATTCCATCTTGTCTGTGCTTAGTTTTGCTACTTCCATCTTTCTTTCAGTAATCATATCTTATAAAAAAACTTCACAACCCCATTGTGAATTCAAATGCAGAACAACACACAAATACAATATCCTATGGCTGCATTTGCAACCGCAGAAGCTTGCGACAGCAACGCGGAACTAATATCAAATGGAGACCTTCGAGCGCTCGACCCAATCTTCAAGATCTATGGTCAAAGAAGATGCTTCTCAGGACCAATTGTGACCCTGAAGGTCTTTGAAGACAATGTCCTAGTCAGAAACCAACTAGAGACAAAAGGAGAAGGTGGAGTCTTAGTTATAGACGGTGGTGGAAGCATGAGATGCGCCCTTGTTGGAGGAAACCTTGGACAGTTGGCTCAGAACAACGGGTGGGTGGGGATTGTAGTGAATGGATGTGTCAGAGATGTGGATGAGATCAATGATTGTGATGTCGGGGTTAGGGCATTGGGATCTAACCCATTGAAGTCTAGTAAGAAAGGTAATGGTGAGAAGAATGTGGCTGTTTACATTGGAGGAACTTTGATTAGAGATGGAGAATGGCTTTATGCTGATAGTGATGGTGTTTTGATTTCCAAGACTGAACTCTCCGTCTGAGCCCAAGGGTTTCCATTTTCTTGGAGCAAACTGGTTTGTTTCGAATTATTGATCGTCTGTTTAGTTTTCTATACCAAACCATATAGTGCGATTTGTGGCCATAAAATAATACAAAAGTAATAATTTATTACTTTGATACGAAACGTGTTTACAGTTTAAACCTTTATTTTCTTTTGCAACTTCTCTATTTAAATTATATGTTTTCGAAAAATATATTAAAAAAACGTTCCATAAAATTACAAATCAACATTTAAAAAAAAAAAAACAGTCAACTTGAAAATGTGTTTTGTAGGCAATTTCTACGTGAGTGTGGGAATTCAATCTTAGATGAATTTAATAAGTTAATATCACTAGACCAAAACTATTTTCCCCCAATTCTTAGTTATTTATTGCAATATAATCACGTTTAAAAAACTTATTAATACAAATTTATTCCACCTTCTCTATTTATCAGTTCTTAATGTTGAAAAGACGAGAACCATGTGGCATGTCATAGATACGATCAAGAAAAGGTTGGCTTAATTTAATAATCCTAAATTTTTCGTCCATTAACTTCCTTTAAATTTAAACAAAACAAAATACTATATATTACACAATAAAGCTGTTTTTAGTGATTATTGTTGTTTTCCATAATTAATGTTCTTGTTGTTAAAAATCATTTTCTATAATTGTGTGATCTGGTGATTATGCCAAGATTTTGGCATATTTCCATATACAAATTTCATTTTTTTTTTGTAAACCGTAAAATTCATTTGTCAAAAAAGACAATTGCCATTGGATCGCGTTTATCTTTGTTCTGATGAATCTGCATAAGAATCAAACTGTCTCTAGCTTCACAAAACTTCCTTGGCCATGAATTATTTGCAACATATGGAATGGAAGGAAGGAATGCATCTTCTCTGGGACAGTCTTTCATCCTGCACGTATTCTTCTTAAGACCATATCTGAGTCTTTTGCGTGGCAACAAGCTCAGATAAAAAATTTCACACAACAAACTGTGGATAATTTGTCAGCTCCTATCTCGAATCTTGGGAAGCTCCTCCCTTTGATTATTTGAAGTGTAATATTGGAGTTTCATGGAAGCAAGGCCTCAAGATTTTCTGGTTATTCCTGGATGGTTAGAGATCAGTGTGGTTTAGCTATTCTTCATACTTGTTCTGCTCAGGATACCACTTTTTCCCGCTTCGAAGCGTCTTTACAATGTCTGATTTGAACGATTTCATGTTTGGGATCTTTTCATAATTTTCATCTTATATTTGCTTTGGATAACAGAGATCTCCTTAAGGTCTTGTCTTCACCTGATCTATGGCCACATTATAAGAACAGTATGGATTTCATCATTTCTCAACTTTCAGAGTTTGCGTCTTTTTCTCTTCAATTCGAACCTCCTTTATCAAACTCGGTCGCAGCTTCGATTGTCTTGAGTGTAACTCGTGATGGACGTGTCCAGTCATACATCTCGAGAGGAGGGCCAGCTTGGTTAGAATTTGTGCTTCGTTCTGAAGCTAGTTAATTTTCTTCTTTCTTGGTTTGTTTTTGTTGGCCTTTTGTATAATCGGCTTCTCTCAGTTTCAATCTCTGTACTTTGCATGCTTTTATCAATCATAAGGTTTTTTAAAAAAGGAAAATTTTTCCAAAAGTACCCAAAAAAGCCACAAATGCTAAACCATTGTAAACCGACTATACTTCACATTTTTAGTATGGACCCTTAAATTAGCACTCTTTTTTATTATGCATGAATTATTTGTTTTTTTCACAACCCTTCCTTTATTCATTAAACATGTAAACAAATACATAAGGATAAACAACATTAAAAAGTAGCCACATATACAAATAAAGCAGTCAACTTTAAATAAGCAACTCAAACCCAAACAACACTAGATAAACGTTACAAATAAAGAGTTAGGAGTAAAAATGTTAATTAGTGTGAGTAAGATTTATATAAGTCGAAGTTTTTCAATGCTTTTTTTACTACCTTTTAGAACGTTCACAGTACATCATAATTTTGAGAGATGATTAGAACCCGCAACTCTCACCGAAATGATCGTTGACGCATCTTCCGACGCCGTCCAAACAATTACATAAAATTGCAAAATAATTAGAACAATTGAGGTATCTTTGGATTTGGAAATCAAAAGGAGACTCACTTTCAATAAAAATGAAAAAGATGATAATAACGATTTCTCCTAGCCCCGACATAAATAATTTGACTAGATATCTTGGATCCTTAATAATCTAAGGGACTAGTAGTGAAGTGCATTTGTATATTTCAAATGGCGGAAGACTCAAAAAATCTTGTGAATCACGCAACTCGGATCTAGTACGCACTTGATTTGTAAATGCATGTAGCACCTCAATCGATAATAATTGGGTGCACTAGACTCACTTGCCTCTGATTGATCATAATCAGTTCAACGTTAAGCATATATTATCTCGTTCATCTTCAACAATCATATTATACAATACAATACAAGACCTCATGATGATAGCCAAATCGGATATGTCCCACATGCAAGTTGGTTCAAAATGGTATTAAATTGAGCCTACAACACTCCAAATGCATGCTCAATGTCGCTTCTTGATGTTGTGCAAATAAATTTTCTAGTTCATTATGAGGAAGTCTAATTGATTTAACGAAAATTGGATAAGAAGGATAAATATCGTCAACTAGATAGTAAGCCATATCATATGAACATTGGTCCACAAAAAGTTCACTCTTGGAGTATTTCCCTGTTCAACATCATCGAACACGAGTGAATATTCTAGAGAATTTATATCTTTCAATGTGCTAGGACATCGAAAAAAGTATGTCAAATCCATAGATCATGAGATGCAACAGCTTCAAGAATAACAGTGGTGGTTCCCTTATCCCTCGAGTGAAATTACCTTCCCATGATGTAAGACAATTTTTCCACTCCTAATGCATGCAATCAATACTTCCCATCATCCCCGGGAACCCACACATTAACATGCAGAATTCTTCACATATCATCTTGAGTTGGAGTTCTAAGATACACTTACTCATACAATCACGTTTAGATAGAGTCACTTTGATCACTCTCACGGGATCTCTTAGACTCACTACTTCTAGAGCCAGTATTTCCTACTAATTGACTCTCATAACGTGATTGATCATGAATAGCCTTCCATTATGACATTAAGCTAAAATGACCATT
The DNA here is from genome assembly GCA_900406425.1 of Iberis pinnata. NCBI lineage: Eukaryota > Viridiplantae > Streptophyta > Magnoliopsida > Brassicales > Brassicaceae > Iberis > Iberis pinnata. Next base: position 1,140 of record OVBE01004612.1, on the reverse strand, counting down.
GTTAGCACTTGAATATAACTCATGCATTTTTTCTAGTACATCATTCTCCGACCACCCGCTTTGTTGAAGACGTTTAGCATTGTCATAAACGCCAATTCATTTGTCCAATTTTTGGTTCATGTAGTTGTAGTAATTTCTACATGAAAGTCCATAAAGTGGAGAATTAAATGAGAAATGTTCATTACAATAGTCAACGATTTTACCCCAATATGCTCACATTTTTTGTTTATGGAAACAATGTTGTCTGATTCAAATTTAATTCACTCACTCAGTAAACTAAATTTTGCTTAGTGGTCCATTTGGGGTTGTCCGTCGAGGGCAGATTGGAACATAAACATTCAAAGTAGTTCCATGAACATCGATCATGCCACGAATAGTCACTTGTGTAGAAAATGCATGCACTTCAATTGCTCCAACATTCAATAATATTTCATTATCAGTTGGAGTAGAAGAAAAATTAAGCGATTGAGATAATTAGGCATCAATCCATAATATGGACGATAGTTTGGAATAGCCGACAACGTGAAGAAATTTGGTTGAAAACCATAATTTGGTACGTTTTGAGCTTGATTAGAAGATTGATTTTGAGATTGATAACTAGTAGGATTTGGGTAGTTAAAAGGGTAATTATTAGAATTTGGGGTGTTAAAAGGGTTATTTTGTGTCCAAATCAAATGAAACAAATATATATATAGAGTAAAAAAATTACTCGTTTTGATTTAAATTTATAAATATAAAAAATAATTTGTTATCAAATAATTGATCACAAATAATTTGGGTGAAAAAATCAAAAATCTCAAGAGTCAATAGAAAACAACACCTACAATTATCGGGAAAAAGGTCATTTAAACCTTCAAGTTTGGCTGAATGGCCAAATTAAACATGACAATCTTCTCTCTCCATAAAAACCCCAAAATATGCGTTGACTTGGCCAAATTAAACCTAAAAAAAGTCAAACGTTTAAAAAAAAATTAACGGCTCTGTCAGGTTTAATTTGACATTTTAGCCGGAAAAAACTTGGGTTCACCCCCATGGTGAATTCTCAAATTCACCTCACGTATTTACACTAATCATTTTGCCACATAGGATTAATAAAAAAAACATTAAATTAAATGTTTAATTCCAAAATATAAATTTTAA
>OVBE01004611.1:0-23543 GCA_900406425.1 Iberis pinnata | reverse complement strand
CACCGATGGCGGTCCATCTTGAGGGGGCGTATTAGATATAGAAATAATATAAATCAATGTTCATTTGTATAATTACATTACTGTTGTATATTTAGCTTCCTTAGTTAGAGTACTTATCTCCCGTACATAAGTTGTACAACTTTATTCTTAATAATATAAGAAATATTTACCTTATTAGTCCCATGTATCACACCTTTAAATTGGATAATAGTTGTTTGTTGTATGTTGAAGATATAATCTTTCTTTTTAGATAAGTGATGTTTCTGCATTATTGATCCTGAAGTTAATCACATCTTCTCTCTCCTCTCCTTTTCTCTCGACCGAGCCTGTCGGATTTCTTCACCGGTCGCCATCGGAAGACAGAGAAGGCGTACGGGAGCTCGACCCAGCCGAAGACTAGCCGCCTATCCAGATCCTAGCCTCCTCTGGCTCCGACGCCGGCCCCAGCGGCGGCGGATCCAACCGAGCGGCCTTCATTCTCGTCGTCTCCTCTCCTCTCTCTGCCGAAGCCGCTAATCGCTCTGCTGGAATCAAGCGTCGTCGGATTCCAGCCGGATCTTAAGCAGTGGCGTCTCCACCTCTCTTACCGCTTTGGTTTTGGTCTTAGATCTGGCTTTTTCCGGTGACAGTGGTTCGATTTCTCCCTGGTTCGGGTTCAGGTTAGTCTCCTGGCGTAGTTTGCTCTCTCCTCTAGCGGGTAGTTTCCAGATCTGGTCTGGTTCTATTTCGGGTGGCATCGCCGGCATCTGGTTCTCCATATGTATTCACGGTTCAGGCGAATGCTTGGTGGGACAGGTTCTTTGTTCTCTCCCTTGGGACCTCTCAGGTCTTTCCCGGTTTGTCTCTATCGTTAAGGTTCAGGTTTCAATTTGGTTTGTGACTTCGTTTGGTTGGTTTGCTCGGTTTGCTCTTTTCTGGTGGTTTTAATAAGGGTTTCCAGTGGCGGATTCTTGGTTGCGCTCTTCCTCGCCGGTCTTCTCGATTGTCGTCCCGATGTTGTTGTGGTTGAATGACTAGGTTGATTAGCCTACTACCGGTTATCTTCCTGCCGGAGAGGTATTTCTCGGCCAGCTGCCCTTCCCAACTGCCTCGGGTTCGCCTCTCTTCGACTCCGGCTGGCGCCGGTTCTTTATTTTCAGGCGTCGAATCTTCCTGGATCGTCTTGGAGTCTTTTATCAGAGGTCTCTTTGTCTCGGTTGTCTTTCGGGAGTGTTCCTCCTTTCTTCTGGCTCGATGCAGGTAGCACGATCGCCTCTTTCAGGTAAAGCATCCGGATCCGTTTCCTCTTTGGTCTTCTTCGGCTCGCAAGATCGTCTAGGTGCTATTTTGTCTTCTTCGGTAGTGCTTTTGTGGTTGGCCTTCCTTTTCTGCCTCTGTTCTGTTTGTTGTTTTGTGTTGTTGTTCTTCTCTTTCGTTGTAGTTCTGTTACCCAGATGAAAAAAAAAAAAAAGACAAGTGATGTTTCTGTTGCACATGTACTAAAAGCATGATCAGTATTATTTTCTTTTGTTTGTGTATAGCAATTTGTTTTACATTTAAACATCTATTGGACAATCATAATTAAACTGTTAAAGTTTTATTTCGGTCCATTTTTCTCTGTGTAGTTTTAAACTTTTGTGATATAAATATTGATTACAATTCAAATTTTATACATGATAATATATATATATATATAATCTCTTCAAAACAAGATTAGGATTGATTGTTGATCAGATTTAATTGATCCATCTGTAGATTAAAAAATGAGACATCTAATATGGTTGGAACAGGAATGATTGAGTCATGTTATTCTATTGTGTCTGTAAGATCACCTCCAATAGTCCAATGGAAGTTTTTAATAAGAATTTTTAATTAAAATGTGCAAAAAATAAATAAAAAGATAAAAGTTGGTTCTTAACATAAAACTTTTATATATATTAAGAATCCCATATCCATCGTTTGATTGGTTGAGACAAAAAAACTTATTTTTTTTTCTTTTTTCTTTTTATTTTTATTTTTAAGAACCTCAAAAGAATTCTAGCATTGATAATAAATTCTGACTAATCTTACATAAATTATTAACTTAAACAATTTTGAAATTTATAATTAAAAAATCTTAAGAATCCATTAAGGGTTTTTAGCATTGGAGATACTCTAACTAAACAACTAGTACATCTACTAACTTAGTGAACCGACCTTATAATTACGAATTACTACTAAACCAAAAAAAAGTAGTTGAAAGATTTGGTTTGTACAAAAATAAAATAAGAAACAATTATGCAACCATCCAACCGACCAACAAAAAAAAAAAAACCAAACCCCAATTGAAACACATCAAAAGTTTAAGAAACCACAACCAAGTGATATCCTGTCACGATACAACAGAAACCGCCACGTCATCATCTCTCCGAGAACCACCACCATCATCAATCGGAGACGGTTTCTCCAAAACAAGCGATTGCCGACAAGTAGGGCAAGAGGAACGTGAAAGCAACCACGTGTCTATACACTTCACGTGAAACCCATGATTACATTTTGGCAAAACCCTAACTTTCTCTCCTTCCTCAAAATCTCCAAGACAGATTAAACACTCTGTTGCTTTCATGTTAGTGATCTCTGTTCCGTATAATCCCATAGGGATTTGTCTTAAAGCCCGTTTCTTCAACCCTGTGGTAGTCGATACATGTCTTGCGTTTGCGTTTGCGGTTGCGTTTGAAGCGTCTAGGTCTTGATCTGAAGTGAATCTTCTTGTGATGCGTAGTACACAACGTAAGACAGAGTTGAGACTAAGAGCACAGATTAAAGCACAAAGTAAAGCAGCTAAAATTATAACCATGTTAGTATCAAAGTAAGTGTCATTAAACCCTGTTCTTGATTTAGGGTTTGCTTCTCCTGGTGCGTTTGCTTGTAGTTCAAGTAACATCCGACCCATATCTTGTGTTTGAGAAACAGAGAACTTTTGATTACTTCACCTTCAAGATTCGTTTTGTAGCTCAAATCGGTTGAAGAAAGATTCAATATCTCTCATGGTGTTTAGTAAACACACATGGAGTTTTCACTTGTCTTTGAGATTCGATCTGACAAAACAAAATCTTTCTGATTTTGTGTCTTTTTGTGAATTGTTGGTAAAAGATAAGAGAAGGAAGTTTATTTTATATATAATTATGTGAAGCTGTTGTGATAAAAGAGTCATAAATGGATTTTATGGAGAAGATGATGATGTGGTTGGTCCTAGAATTTTTTGGTAATATACTAAAAATTATTATTTATATATGTAGCAAGTGAATGGTCACTATTAGTTTTTTTTTTTTTTTTTTTTTGAGGTCAAGTATTTTTCGCTCTATTAGTCAATTTTATTTCAAATAGTCGTGATCAGTAAGTTTGATTATTTATTTATTTATGGGACTATCATTTTGTTCAAGTGTATGTTGGATCGGTGTGTCTTATTAAATTAGGATAAATAGAAAGAATATATCAAAGAAGAAGACAAATAAGAAAAAAAAAAAAAAAAGATTACTTTAATAGTTGATATAATCAGAATTGACAATTAACAAACTCATTGTTAGTGGTTTAAAGAACTTTGGAATCAAGTTAAAAGGAAATAATTCTTAATTTAGAAGGAACTACAATAAAGATTTGATGTGAAAAAGAAACATTTAATTAGATAAATTGTATGGTTGGGGTATCATATTCCCAACTAATTCATGACGAATATAATTAACATATGATATCATCTAATTATTCTATCTTTTTGGTTTTCTTGTGGATAAACACATAAATTAAAAATCAAAATTGTTATCAGTTGTTGGGTATAATGGAATTATCCGCATTAGAAAATGAAAGATAGAGTTTTTGTCAAATTTTAAATGATGGTATGTAATTTTTTGATATATTATAATTGGATAGACAAGTCTAATTTATAATTGATCTTTATATCATAGGACTTTGAGTTGAATTTCAGTTGGAAATAACAATCAATATTATTTAAAAATTCAATGAATATGTTTTAGTGATTAAAAATTTTATGTTTTAATCAAGTAGTTGGTTACCACACTTGAAAAAAATCATCATCTTAATTCAAGACATGATATCAATTTTTGTTAAGTACGGAATCACGAAATTATTTCACATTTTAAATTTATTTAAAATTTTTATGAATAGATTATTCAACGGTATTACTCACCTTATGAACAATCTTGCACCTAACTCTAAAGAAAAAAAAATTACATGTCTTATTGTGTATGTAGTTGGTTTACGAAATTGACTGGTTCATACAAAATTCATGTGGCGTTTACGGGTCCATAAGTATAAAAAGTTTAATTAAAACACACTTAGTTAATGTAGCAATATGCAAATGAAAAAGAAATATACAAGTTCACGCAAAAGACACAACACTTGTCTATCTTTTTATGCTAAAATAGATTCTTTAGTTGACAACAACACCACTCTTACGTGTGAGATCTACCAAACTCATACACAAATATATTGTGTATGTGTGTATTTACTATTTCTATATTATATGTTGGTCAAAAATTACTAGGCATATGGGCTTTTAAAGTTGGCCTTTTAGATTTGAAACTTTCATTTCTACAAAGGGTAACTTTACTTCCATATATAGCCTATTAATACCATTAAGCCAATCTAAAATAATTAATTAGAATTTAGTAGTCACCTTAGTGTCATGAATACGACGTCGTTTAGCAAACCAAGAAGTGGATCTAATCATTTCGGGTAAGGGGTCGGGTAATAGCGGATAGGGGTCGGGTACAGGTAATCCAGATATGAGAAACTAATATCCAAAGCATACCCATAAAATTAAGGGTCGGATAATGGCGGATATGGTTCGGGTAAGAGTCGGATCGGGTAGTTAAAATCAATACATATTTTAATACCCGAACTTGTGATGTAGTATATAAATTTGACTAATATATAATTATGTGTATTAGAATTTGAAAATAGTATAATGATTAATTATAATATTATTTTTATAAGAAAAAGTTTAAGAAATTGAATAAAATAGTAACAAAATCAAAATATGACCAAAAATAATCAATTATATAGTTTTTTTTTGTAACGTTTATCAAATCACATATTTATTATAACACAAATTTATATTTATTTAGAAAATTATTATCATTATAATTAAATAGTGAAATAATTTTATAAATTTGGGTATGTAAACGGGTAATTCAAATACCCAAATAATTATCCTTACCCGTTTAAATTTTTTTTTTGGATCCAAGCAGGTAATTATCATTAACCGTATCCGACCCTTACCGTAAATACGGGTCGGATACATGGTAGATCGGGTTATCCGACCCAAAATGCTCAGACCTACCAAGAAGGGATCTTTTGTGTTTTGTACTAAAACAACTAAAAAATACACCAGAGCCAAAGATAAGTGTTTTTATCTTTAGACAATGTCACAGTTACAATTAGTTTAGTTAAACAAAGAAACCATCTTATATTTATCCTCCATATATGTTTGTTTAGTTATACTACAAATGGGTGAATAAAATGAAAATCAAAATAGTGAAACCATATTTTTGCCTCATGAATCTTTCTCCTTGGATAAACTCCATGTGAGTCTGCTTATAACACTCTCGTCCACTAACTTGTAGTGATGAGAGAATTGCTTGTGAATCATCCCACAACACTTATCTACCTTACTTTGATATTTGCTGTATAAAGCCGGTATTGTTACCGATAAAATGGTCCCTGTCCACACCATAAAAAAAGGAATAAGCTTGATATATAACTGGTTCTTTGAGTTTGAACTTTGAAACAAAATGTCATTTAAACACAATCAACAAGCAAATGGAATAACACTAGCTAAACGACCATATAAACAAGTTGCAGATTCATTTTGCAGTCAGAGATCAAGTTACTAACCGATATAAACAAGAGTGTAGAAAGAAATATAGCTACCAATGGCAGAGAGAAGCCACAGACAAATCACCACCTGCTAAAGGAAGAATTGTCAGACTACTAAGTAACATCTACGCCGATTTGTTCAAATGCTTACGGCTTTCCCATGTAATTACAAGAATCAATAGTATAATTGTGAGTTTCATGAAAGGGTTTAGCTTCTTAAGTTCTTAACCTTGAAGAAGAGTCGAAAATCGTTGCCAACTGTAACATTATGAGCCATTACAAGTAAGTGATTGAGTTTTATACGGAAAGAAGCTGCAGCACTATTCACCATTTCCTCTGATACAACAAGCTCTGGTAATGAATTCACCTGTCTGCTTATATAAAGAACAATAAGTCACATGAACAGCGAAAAAACCGGCTATGGGATGGTGAGAAGTAGTGTAAACCTATTCCGAAAAGCAGTAACTTGGGCATGGAGGAATGATATTATGATACAGATGAGTAAGATATCTGAAGAAACAGATAAGAAAGGTAATCCAGAAAGCTCGAATATAAGCCAAGCTACAGTTGATAATATGATAACTCCTAAAGAATGATGTCTTCTCCTCCATAATAGCAAATCAGCAGCTGCATCAAAACCATTCAAACGGTTGAAAAAAAAGAGTCACTTGCAAAGATTCTATGAACTTCACAAACAGAGACTTTAACACATCAGAGCAGAACAAGAAATGCACTTGTATACAAAATGATTCCATAGCAAAATTAGAAACCCTAACTATCATATCTCAAACATGGCACTCTGGATTCGGGAAAGTTCTTATTAGAAACTACCCAAATGATGAAATAAAAAAACGGAGAAAAAGGGACTTGCCTTTGCCACCGCCCATGAACTGATGCACCGTAGTTTGCCGACCCAATAATCGATAATCCGATGTGGATCCTCTTTCATTTCTTCCGTCGTAATCACCTTCGATGTCACTTGAACTATCCATCGGAGATTTCAAGGACCCAATTGTAAGCAAAATCTCCGACTTAGGTTGGCCAATTTCGATTGATTGAAAGGTGTCGCCTTTAAATCTGCGACCTAGGAATTTCTAAAGGAACAATGGTGGATTCCGAGAGAGAGAAGAGAATCAGATTGATCGGAGAATGTCAGCGATTGGGTAAATCATTAAGGAGGAACCAAACAGAATTGGCCGTGGTGGCTTTTACAAACATCGAAATGTAACATTTGTAAATTCTCAGATTCTAGTCAACTTTCTGAATTTCGATTCGCTTATATCATCATCTACTTTATAATTTTTCCTTCATCAAAAAGAAAATTCATAATTGTTGCCTTTAAAAAAACTTTTTATATTAAGGCTTTGGGCTTAATAGTCCAATATAAGGCCCATATATTTATAGCGAGAAGCCACAGTCACGTGTTTGACTGTCAGTTAAACGTAATATGACAGGCAGTGACTTTATCATTCCCTAACTAATTAAAATTTCATTTTTCATTTTTTGGTGACCACTAATTACAACGTTACACGATTGAATCAGTAGAAAAAGGAGAAACGAATCTCTCACTGTGTTAATCTTATCGATCAAAAAATGGCGATTCGTTCTGTAGCGAGTAGAAAAACCCTAGCGAGCTTGAGGGAGACATCTTCGAAAGTATTAGGGATCCGAGGAATTCAAACCTTTACGCTTCCTGATCTTCCTTACGATTATGGCGCATTGGAACCGGCAATTAGTGGAGAGATTATGCAGATTCATCACAAAAAACATCATCAGGCGTACGTTACTAACTACAATAATGCTCTCGAGCAGCTTGATCAAGCTGTGAATAAAGGAGACGCTTCTACTGTTGTTAAGTTGCAGAGCGCTATCAAGTTCAACGGCGGAGGTCTGACTTTTCTCCGCTTCGATTTTTCTAATTTTAATCTCGTGTTTTGGCGTTTGATTGTTTAGATTGTGTTAGATCGTGCTCTAATGAAGCTGTTTTTGGATGGATTTTAGTTTAATTTGCAAGCTACAGCCTCGTGACCAATCGAATTGAGCGAGAGATTGTTTAGCAGTATGATTTAGTTGAGATAATTAGTTTTGACTTTTTTGGATGATGAAACTTGTGATTAGTGGTGCTTATTAATTCCTATGAAACTTCTTTTAGAATCAATAATAGTTTCATCACTAACATAAGATAGCTTGGGTTGAAATTTTTGTGCTTGATAGTGAAACTCATTGAATCTATTTTATCATTTTGCAGGTCATGTTAACCACTCAATATTCTGGAAGAACCTTGCTCCTGTCAAGGTGAGACTTGAAGCTTTTAGTTTCTATCTTTTCCCACTTGCCATTCATTATTTTGTACTTAATAGCTTGTTTAAACATTTAATAGGAAGGAGGTGGAGAACCACCAAAGGGAGCTCTTGGTGAAGCCATTGACACTCACTTTGGCTCGCTTGAAGGTTTGGTAAAAAAGATGAGTGCTGAAGGTGCTGCTGTGCAAGGCTCAGGATGGGTGGTTAGTAGTTTAGTTTCACCTTTTAATGTTCTCATGTCACTTTTGTGCCTTACTTATTTCTTATTTGTCTTGATTTATTCAGTGGCTTGGTCTAGACAAAGAACTTAAGAAGCTTGTGGTTGATACAACTGCAAACCAGGTACTTTATCCATAATTAGGAATACAATATTTGATCTGTTCAAAAGATTTTAGCATCCTAGATATTCACACATATATGTGAGTTTGATGGATTTAAAGAACTAGACTTTGTTTGGTGGCAGGATCCACTAGTGACCAAGGGCTTGGTTCCTCTGGTGGGTATAGATGTTTGGGAGCATGCCTACTATCTGCAGGTAACAACACTTGTGATCGCTTAAAAATCCAATGGTTAGCTTATAAGATTAAGCTTTAATCACTCTTTGACTCTTGCAGTACAAGAATGTGAGGCCAGATTATCTGAAGAATGTGTGGAAGGTGATAAACTGGAAATACGCAAGCGAAGTTTATGACAAGGAATCTAAGTGAAGAGTTACAACTTGGTTTTGTTCATAAGGTTGTCTGAAACACCTTACAATGTTTTTTTTTTTAGTGTTTTGAGTTAACTCAAGTGAGCTATGTGATATTACTATGCTACGTTGGTTTACTTTTACAAAAATAAAAGTTTCAGAGAATAAATCTGTTTCTATTTCAATCTTTGAATACGCGTTAAGTCAATTTCTCTTACTTTTAAATTCTTTAGTTTAATCATTGGGCCCAACTTGACTTTTAAAAATTTTAGCTCTTTCTTAGAACCATCATATAGTTAACTTCAAACTAATACAATGTCAATTCAAATGGTAACATTACCTTCTTAGATTAAGAAAATAAAATAGATTATCATTATAAAAAAAATTGATAAATTGATACAAGACTATATTTCAACATTCTTGATTGCTCAATCGTAAAAAAAAAAAACAAATCTTTTGGATCTTATAATCCAACTATAATTTCTGTGAACATATACACTAAATTTCTATTCAAAAGAAGAAAAGTAATTAAGACAGGAAAAGTCAAAAAGAAGAGACGAAAGAAGAGTTCTACGTCTAACTCTTGACGTCATTAGTTTTCTTGCTGGGTCCAGACGGCGGAAGAGTCCCTTTCGGAAGAGCATTCAACACCAAAGAACCAAATTTTCCGGCGACTACTACTTCAGGAATAAAAGAATATTCCGTCTTCAAAGTACCCTCACCGCCTCCACATCCCACCACCGACTTAGGAATCTCCCCGGAGGAGATGACGTTATCTATGACCGGAAGCGGAAGAAACTCTCCGGGTAAGATTCTTGCCGTTGATAAAGAGACGAAGATGAAAAGAAGTATGAGAAGTAAAGATGTGTTTTTTGCCATTTTCTTTGTTCTTTTTTGGGGGGTGAGAATGAGATTCTGTATTTAGTAGACGTAGTTTTGTTTTGTAGAATGAAAGTTGGTGAAGATCAAAGAGAGTGTTGTGTATTTTTATATATAAGAGTTTGGGAGCAGAGAGTCAGGGAGAAAGGACAGTGAGACTTCAAAAACTTACGCGGCAAGATTAGCGTTGAACGAATTGGTCATTTCGAGGTTACGGTCCATCTTAAATATCATTTTTATTTTATATTTTGTTTATTATAGTTTCCTTTTTTTTAATTGTCAAGGCATGATTATTAGGATGGAGAGTAAGTGGTTTAGTGAGTCTTATCTCTTCTTTTTCTATCATACTAATTCCAATTTGGCTATTTGTTATACAATGCAAAATTTGTTTTTAATAAGATTTTGACTGTTTGAATCCAAAGATCAATAACCAAAAAATCTCAAATATTATAAAACTTAGAGTCGTCATCGCATGCGCTTTTCTCTTCTCCCGTTTGTTTTCTTTTTCTTCGTTTTCTCCTTTTTTTCTTGGCTCAATTATGTTTTTCGATCTCGCTTTCGCACGCTATGTGGACAAGTGACGATCTCATCTTTGATCGGAAGCTCTTGGGAGGCTCAATGTGGTCACCTCAGCACTGTCATGCTATGAAGATGTCATGCTGGTCACGACTAGTGAAAGCTTCAACTATTGAGACACTCCAATCTTCATCAGACTCCTCATGACTTAAAGACAAGCCTTTCCACTTCTAGATCTGGAGGCTCACCTTGTTGTTCTCCTTGTCGGAAGATGTTCGTAGTGGTCCTCTGACATCTTCACACCACAATCTCTGTAGAACTGGCACCACTCCTTAGCGCTGGTTGGATCTTTGATGTGATATATCTTCACTTATTTTTTGTTATGGTGCGAGCTTATATTGTCTTGTGCAGTTTCATCGATCAACTTCTCTGAAGTAAAAAAAATACTTGTGGTTCTAGGTGGCTTCAGTCCATGTAGAGCTTCTAGACTATGTCACATTATTTTTGGCGCTTTAGAACTCTCATGGAAAAGCTTTCAAAGTTATGTCTTTTATTGCTATGTGCAGCCTTTGCTCTCGTTATGTAGTTTAATTGACTCTTAGCATGTGGTTAGCTCATTGAGTAATTTGGGTTCGACAATATTTGATTGTCGTGATCTATCATCTTTAACTCAAGTTTCTTTCATGGAATTTTAGGTAGATCGATTTTGACACTTCCTTTGTATGCCAATCTTACCTTGTGATGAGGTCTTTACTATAAATGTTCTATTTGTCACTAATTTTACGGGTTTGATTCTGACTATTAGCTGTAATATCTACTTTTATGTATATCTGATACAAAAAATGCAACCCTTTTTTGAAGCAACCAAAGCTTTTGGGGACCCGGTGTCTGAGTTATTGGAGTTCTTAAAATATATATATATATATACTTGTCATGTATGGTGGTGTGTACTCATTGCTTTTGTTACTCCTTTATGGAGTTGTTGGTCGTGATTGGTAAGTGTTGTGGATTTGTATTTTTTGCTGTAGAAAGTTAGCTGTAAGAATTTTTGCTGTAGTTTTTTTTTTCTTTGTTGTAGGATTTTTGCTGTAGAAATCTTGTCTATAGGTTTTCAAAATAAAAGTATGATTGGCAAATGCTGTAAACCTTTTTGTATTAAAATAAAAAACTGTAATAAACATGACAAACATAAACAAACAAATAAATAGACCGACACAAATAATACTACTAAAACGTGTAAGCATCAAAAAATTTAATCTTGTAAGTGAAAATAACCATCTCTTATAAAGTTTATTAGTTCATAAGTATTTGGCATAATGATGAAAAATCACATTAAGCACGAGTATCCCATAAATTTAATGCTATCTCATCTCGAAATCTCTTCATATACTCCTTCGAGCAGTCACTTCTTCTTCCACTACATCAGCTTCATCATTCATTGTAGCTTAGTGATCACTTATCGGACTCCAATCCACATCAAAATTTGGATATAGTATGTTTGATTTCCGTACAAAGTTATGCAATGCCATAGTTGCTACCACGAGCTTTCTTGTAGTGATAATGTTGTACCATGCTTGATCTTGCATTATCCTCCATTTTCCTTTCCAAATTCCAAGTGTTCTTTCAATGACACATCAAAGTGAAGAGTGACGACGATTAACCTTTTCTTTATAGTTACTCGGTGGTGGTTGATTTTGAAATTGATTCATATGATACCTAGTCTGTCTTTATGGACCAAGATACCCACAACGTAAACCATAGCCCGAATTAACTAGGTAATATTTACCTGTAGGTGGATGGGGAAAATTTGGATCGCCTTCCATAGCCAGAGCAAGCACTTTAGCATCATGCGCAGACCCAAGCACACCAACATATATGTACGTGAACAACAAATCCATATTGTACACTGCAAGAATGTTCATACTACATTTTCTTTTTCTGTCCCAGTATCATTGTTGATATTTTCCTCCGGCCACAACAAGCACATGTGTCTCATTCATTGCACCAACAAAACGCTTAAAGTAAGGCCAATAACGTTTATCAAAATGTAACTTAGGATGAACTTGACTAAAATTTGTAGGATCTGGTCTGAAAGTGTCAATTGCCAAAAGCTCCATGATATTGAGAACCTCATGAAATTTTCTAGAAATGGTCTCCTGCGAGTGTCCAAACATTCTCATGATGCTTCGCTGAGTGGCATTGTGACCTGTAGAGAAATATTGCCACACTCTCTTTCACGTCTATGTTTTGAGATGGCTTCATCTTGTATTTCTTTTCTATGATCTCACAAAGATCAAGAAATACCACTGGACACATTCTAAGTAAAAAATGACATTGCTTTGGATGACCATGTATTAGTTCATGTACGAATTGACGACCTCTGTCTGGATGTGCACACAAGGGTTGCCTAATCATATTAGTTGATTTGTACTCATCGATTAATTCAGTTTCCTTTTCATCGTCATCTGCTATTATTTCCCAAAATAATAGATTTATTTTTATATAAAACAAAAATAAACATAATCATTGGGCTAACATGATTCAATCTAATTCATACACATCGACATCGAAACAAATGAAAATGTATATCTTGATATCGTGTGGTTTATTCGTATAAATGGTTTATTCATAAATTTTACTTGACGCATAAGTATTCTTCTGAATCAAAGCACATCAAAATCAAATAAAGAGATTGACATCATAAAACACTACTAAATTTTCTCCACTAGTTAGTATTCTCCACGTAACTTTATATGTTCTTTTTATTATATCTTAAGATACATTTGATAATTAAATCATATATATATATATATATATATGTATATATATATATAAAGTTATCACTTACACATATGATCAACAGATATGTTAACTGAGCTTTCATAATTAACAATTATTTATTCTGTTTCGGCCATAAATTTGTGGTTTCGTAGATTATGTAATATTGTATAAGTATTCATCTAGGGATTCACGAGGAAGAAAAATAATCATTAAATAAATAAGAATATTTATGTGTCAAGTGAAATATGCGAATAAACCATTTTATACTAATTCAATAAAAATATTTTAAAAAAAAGTATTTGAAAACACACTCTGTAGAAAATTATTAAAAAACTAATCTATTTTGTGATTATTAATTATGTTTACGACTCATATTTTGCTTCATATAAAGAAGAGCAAACTTGTCTTCTGGAATCCCAATAAACCATATGCGGGAAATTTCATTAGTGGAAAAGAGATTAGTAGCATACCAATAAAATGATGTTCCGAACTCAACCTCTGGAATTTGGTGAAGCCGTCTTGCAGCCACAATTACATAAGATGTCATAGCAGATGACATTTCATAAGGAGATTAGTAGCATCCCAATAGAATAATGTGCCGAACTCAATCTTTGGAATTTGGTGAAGCCGTCGTGCAGCCACAGTTACATCAGATGTCATAGCAGATGACATTTCAGATGTTGCCACTTTAATTGCATTTGATCGTTCATTTAAGGCTTATGATATATCAGACTAGTTATCATTGTTTGATTTACCACGTTTACTTTTATTTCATGGATCTAGATGTGATCGTTCATTAGAAGGCAGATGGATGTTGTTGGTTGTTGACTCTAAGTTTGGACTTGGTTCGTCTGATGGAGTAGCAAATACCACATATGGATCTTCACTAGGAAATGGTTCATTTATATCAAATTCTATTCCAGAATCATATCCATGTAGAGGGCGATATACATCATGACCATTGCCAATTGCCCATCCATCTTCAACTCCAATACGAGTTCTGCTAAAAAGTTTATCCAATTGATCTTGATTTACTAATGCTTTTTTACGAAATCATTTAGATACCTCAATTTCCTAAATATTTTTAAATTAGAAAATATTAGGTCGTCTTAATACCAAAAATCAAATGGGATTTCAGTATTAAGAAAATTTGAATGACTTACTAGTATTCGATCATCCCACCATTCTTTTTCCATGCAGATCATTCCCGTAGATTGATTAAAAGTGACACCAGTCATTTTGGAAAGTCGATTGTAACCATCGTACCAAATTTTCAAATTGTGAAGATGATTTGCAAAATTTTTCCATGGTAAATCGAATCCAGTAGTTTTTTAAAAAATTTTCCTCACGGTTAATTTTCGTTCTTTTGTCAAATATTTGTCTATCCAATTTTCTTTATCAAGCTGAGCTATAAACATCTCTATAAATTTTTGAGATATTTCATCTGTCCACCTAATACTAATCTAAGAAACAAAAATTTGCAATTCAATAATAACTTTAAATTTATTATTGAAAACAAAAAATAAAAAATAATATTTACCTCTTTCTGAGAAACTCTGGTCACGCCATTGTTCGTTTCATTGTTCGCCATACCTAAAAAAGGTGTATCAAGAACAATCTTATAAAAAAATAAGCAAAACAATACAAGAAGAAGCTATACGTGTAAATAATAATACAACGATTTTGATAAACGTACGTATATAAATTAACAATCACAAGGCAAATCGAGTTTGATTTTAAAATAATTCAAACAACGATGATTGGTTTAAGAACATATTAAATCGATTTTGATTTTAAAAGAATACAAACAACAACCGATTGATTGTAAACAACGATTTCGAGTTTGTTTACAATATATATAAGTTGTCGACTGATCGTTGTACGTGTGTTATATATATTGATTGTGTTTGCTTTTTTGGCATTTGTTTACAATATATATAAGTTGCTGTTAGGATTTTTAGTTTTATAAATTATTATTTTTAATAAACTTTTAAAAAAAAAATTTTAGAGCCCAAATTTTTGAGCTGTAGCTTTTTGACTTTCTGCAGCAAAAAACAATACAGACAAAAAATAAAAACTGTAGAAAGAAAAAAAGAAAAAAAAGCATGATGGGTTGTGGTTTCGTGCTTTAGAAAAGAAAAGTAGCTGTAGAAAGATTGTACAACATCTACTAATCACCACTGTTGTCTCTCTAATCTCTTGTAGAAAGAATGCGTTAATTGCAGAGACTTTTATGAGATTGTTAGCTCTAGAAGTTGTCTTTACAGTTTATGAAGTAGGATAATTTTCGCAAATATCATTTTCGGAATTACAGCCTTTGCCAAGACGTTCCAAAGTTGAGGTTATTGTTGATATAATCAATGATCTCTCTAGAGTGTTCTTTGATATCAATAAAATTACCTTCCTTCCACTCCTAGTTTATTCGAAGTAATTTTTTATGTACTGCCATTTGTATTGTCATTTCATGTGTTAGAAACTTTTGTAAACCACATATTTTATCTTTTTTATTTTAAAATATAATGAAAATATGGGTTTGACCAAAAAGAATTCAAGGATCAAAGGTGTTAACAAAAAAATTGTATATTAAAAGTTGATAACTTGATTTATTATACATTTAAGTTGATGTAAGAAAAGAAAAATGTATATTTTAATTATGTGTTCAGCGAATGGATTTTCTAAAAAGACAATGAAATACTTTGAAGGAAATAATTTCGTTTTCTCAGTTTACTTTCTAGTTTAAGCCTTTGTTAATTTCTTCTTAAATGTTTATCCGTTAAAAATGCATATAAATAAAGTTATGAAATTTGTTGTTTTCCTTTGTCACGTTATTGTGTTT
This sequence comes from Iberis pinnata, assembly GCA_900406425.1. Lineage (NCBI taxonomy): Eukaryota > Viridiplantae > Streptophyta > Magnoliopsida > Brassicales > Brassicaceae > Iberis > Iberis pinnata. The sequence goes on along the minus strand of OVBE01004611.1, from coordinate 7,687 downwards.
ATTAAATATTAGTGTATATTGTTGTTGAAATGATATGATCATTTATTATCTACACTAGAAAGATAATTCATTAATGAGAGTTTCCAAGTTGCTACCAATAAAAAAGGAGAAGCACCGTCAGTTTTGACCGCGTTCCTTCTTGTTCCCCAAGTCTCTCCTACTCTCACCGTCACACATACACAAAACGTTTACTTTGTGGTCGTTGGTCCAAATACACAAAGCAATTGCCAAAAAACGTAGACAACACAGATTAATCTCTGGTATGTTCGTTCATTTTACATTACCTAATAATGGCTCTCTAATAGAAAACCCCCCAATATCAATAATCAATTCTAACGAAGATCAAACTCAAGTATTGTCTAATAACACTCACAGACAAATGGACCTCTAAAATAGAATGTTGTATTGTGAGGCCTAAGATTATACAAAAAGTCAATAATTTTTATTCGAAACTATACATAGACACTAAAGAACTTCAAGTTCCACGGATGGCTCGAATACGTTCTTGAATCAATTTCCTTTCCCATTCTGCAATGTCCTCAAATGCATTCTCAGGGAGACTCTCAAAGGGCTCTTTCCATGGATCATTCTTAGCTAAATCATAAGTTGCGCCGCGGATAGCTCCTTTGTTAGGCCCACATGGACGCTTTGATACCAAACTGTCATAAGCCGTATTCAACTGTTTATAAAACACATAATCAGTTCGCAAAACAAGTTTCAAACTTTCATGGACTAAAGTGACTAAAGTTAAGTAAGTCTTTAGACTTACATTCATGTCACAGAACCAATACATATACGCAATTGAAACTGCTGGAGCCCTTCCTAAACCAGCTGTGCAATGTACATAGACTCTTCCTTTACCTTCTGAAACCGCCCATTCCAACGAAGAAACAGCTTTTGGAAGTTGGCTTCTTAATGAAAGTGGATCAAAGTCTTTTGCCTAATAGTATTGTAAACAAGAACACAATTGATAAAAATCTCACATGATTCCAAAGGTTAGACATAAGAAATGTTTCTTACAGGTCTTCTCATGTGACGGATTCCGAGCTCTTTGCATCTTGTAACAATGGATTCGAGATCAATACCCCAATACTCAATGTCCTTGTCTTGCTGCAAGTTAAGTATGTAAGCAACATTTTCTTCTTTTTTCAAGTGATCTATGTCTTCTGGTTTTTGTGGCTGTGACCCAACAATTAGTTCATCTCTTATCACTGTATAGTTCATCCCTGAAACAGGACACACACCAAACTCTTTACATTAATAGTAACCTTGGATTCACATAAAACACTTTTTGAAAACAAGATAAATGATCAAGATTTGTGATTATATAAATCTTGACAGTGCAATTAAATATTTGCATCACAGTTATATCAGAAATTAAGCTCCAATCCAATTAGGAAACTAGCAACCAAATCACAGAGTCAAATGAAGATTTTCTAGTCTTAAGACACAAAGGATAATCATTAAATCAGAAAAGCTGTGAAATTTGGGGAGAAATATATAAATTTATACCAAGATCATGATGATATTCATATGGACTTCTCATCAACCTCTTCATAGCTGTATTGTAATCCTCCATCTTGTTCTTGGATCTGAGAGAAACCTCATTGGTTCTTGGATTCTCTCCAACTCCATTCCCTGAGATTTTGAAGGAAACTGGGACCGTTTTGAATTGATTTCTGGGAAGTCTTGGATCAAAATATGGTTTATGGGTCGAATTGAGCCAAGAAGATTTCTCATTTTGTAGAGAGTAATTGGTGATGGAGAAAATACAGCTCTTGCTTCCAATGACACTCATCGTCTCTCTCTCTTTCTCAATATCTGGTTCTTCTTCACCTGATGCAACATTGGTATCTGTAGAATGTACGTTTTACAATAATTGTCACGTGAATCTAAAACGACGACGCTTTCACGATTCGGGATTTTGTTTAATGGACTCCTGTTGGGTTTTTGTATCTGTGTTGAAGCAATTATTGATTTGAGATCCTGATTGCTACTTCCTTTGTTTGTAAAAGTATGCATTTTAAACATTCCATAATGAAAAAAAAACTTTAAAAATACTAAAACTCTTTAATTCTTGCCCGTTTAATATATAAATATGTTTTGTTGCCATATTAATTTTTATATTTTTATTCATTGTCATTTTAAATTCCAAACAATTTAAAATTGTAATTTTTTAAATTTTCGTTAATCAACTTAACAGATCTGTTAGTCAACGTATTGTTAAAAAACAAAAAACAAAAAAAACAAAAAAAAAGAAAGAAAAAAAATCTCTCTCATCGTCTCCTTCATCTTCTTCATCTTTTTCATCTTTTCGAATTTCTTATCTCTTAATCATTTCATCACTCTATTACAAAAATCCCAAACGAAAGTAAAATCAGAAAAAAAAAAATTCTAAATCTATTTTCTGTGAATATTTGCAGAATAGAAAAATAATCAGAATACTCTTAGACTGTCCATTTATTGCAATATTTTCTCATATTCGAGGATTGTTCTTATCACTGGAACAAGAGCCACATCTTCAAGTAGATTTTGTAATTTCAGAGATAAGTAATATTTGAAGCAAATAGTACCCAATTTGGGGAATTTAGAGTTAAGGTTTGTGAAAAATGAACAAAATTGAAGTAGCCATGATTTCCTAGAAAAGTCATGATTTCCCAAAAAGCCATGGTTGGTGGAGAAGATTTTTTTCGATGATGTGTTCGTTGCTATTTTTTATTATTTATTTTTTGTAAAGTTGACTAATGTAACTGTTACATTGACTAACGGAATTGAGAGAAAATTACGATTTTAAAATGTTTGGGGTTTAAAATAACAACGAATGAAAATATGTGAATTTATATGACAACAACAAAAATTCGTGTATTAAATAGGCAAAAATTAAAGAGTTCAAGTATTTTAAAGGTTTTTTCCCTTCCATAATACATGTTTTAAATTAAAATTAATATATATTTATAGTATTGAAAATCGCAATTCATAACTACTCGTTTTACTTTTATTTTTAACTAATAGTAAATAAAGAAATATAATATTTAATGTTATTAAATTAGTAAATAAATATTAGAAAAAGTTAAAATTAGTTTTATTAATATGTGTGAAAAATTCAAAACATCAAAAATTCAGAAACAAATGGCAGTAGTATTTAGTGTGGATAATAGATGAATAGTGTTTTTTTATAAAGGTTGTAATTTATTAACTCCAAATATAATTTTTTTTTACAACATAAAAGCTTAATATACACAAAAGATATCTAGCCTAACATAACCCAACGCGGGTGGGAGGGGGATTCATAAAAATTAGACTAGATTCGAGCCCAGACCCTATTTAAAGGAAATCCTAGAAACAATTTGGAGAACTCAAATCTCTTTATCGCCACCAACGTGTTGTAGTTTCGCCGGAGCTGCATTTCCAACGACCATGTGACGAAATCAAAGAGGTGCTGCACCACCGTCCACATGAAATATCTTTTGTTGGCAGTAGGAAGAGGTTGGGCAGTAGAAAGCCACGACGACACATGAGAAGAAAGGCTAGGTTTCTAATGAAAACTATGGACGAGTCATCCGTCTTCAAGCTTGGTTTAACGGCGTCTTCAAGCAATTGTAGCCCCCGGGAAGAAGACACCTCACTCCCTTCCGGCAAAAGGATTTGAGCTTCGCCTTGAGATTCCTTCTCTTATAACGCCCATGACTCCCATGCAACTTCGTCGCATCATATTTGGTTTGATTCATTGCCAGAGTTGCTGCTACCACCGAGAAAGATGCCCCGGTGAATCGAGATTGAAAGTAAAAGGTAGATTTGAAGTGGCAAAGGATATTTAAAAAAGAAAGACGAGCTTACCAGTTCCGAAGTTCGCTGGTAGATCTGGAGGACGCTCTAGTTTCCAAGGGTTTGGCGAAGGAGGATTTCTCTTCTTGTTAAATCTGGGCCCAACGGCCACCGGGAGCGCTAACCGAGTTTTTCGTAAGGTTGGACAGTTTATGGCCTCATCCTATGTGTGCTCTTTGCTCCTGGATTTTGGTTCCGATTTTAAAGACAGAGGAGAAACAAACAGGCGATGACGAGGAGAATAATGAATCCAAACCATCTGAACCAAAGATGAAATATGTTCTTGATCCAGATAAACTGGAAAAAGGATGAAAGGGCTAAGAAATTAATAATCTTGAACATCTTAGATGGGATTCTCAGAAAGATCAAACATTGTGAAACTGCAGCTTCAATGTGGATAGCCCTGGAGAACATGTATATGTTATAGACACTTCCAAATCGTATCTTTTCTTAACTACAGTTCTACACTTTCAAGTTTGATGCATCGAAATCAGTTGACACAAATGTTGATAGTTTTCTCAAGATAGTGGCAGAAATGGGAAGCCTAAATGTTAGTGTGTAAGATGAAGTGCAATCAATCTTGTTCTTGAGTTCATTGCCAGCAAGTTTTGATCAACTTAAGCACACATTGAAGTATGGTAGAGAATCTTTAAAGCTTCAAGAAGTGATTTCAGCAGCAAGATATAGGGAAAGAGAACTGATGGAGTTAAAAAAGACAGAGAAGGGACCTGCAACCGCATTGTATACCCAAGATAGAGGAAGGGCAAAGAATAAAGAGCAAGCAACAGAACATGTCAAGGAGTAAATCCAAAACAAAGTCAAAAGTTGTGTGCTGGTATTGCAAGAAAGAAGGTCATATGAAGAAAGATTGTTATGCCACGAAGAAGAAAATGGAAAATGAAGAGGATGGTGAAGCAGCTGTAGTGGAAAATATGGAAGAAATTGATGCTCTATCAATATCAAACCAGAAATTAGAAGACACATGGGTAATTGACTCTGGTTGCACTTATCACATGACCTCAAGGAAAGATTGGTATACAGATTTTGAAGAAAAGAGCTCAAGCCATATTCCTTGGTGACTTTTACACATTAGAAACTCTTGGACTAGCACTATAAGACTCAACACGAATGGTGGATCTGTTAAGTGGCTCAAGAATGTCAGATATGTACCCAATTATGAAGGAACCTAATCTCTACAGGTACACTGGATGATCAGAACTTCACACACACTAGTGGACATGGGGAAATTACCTTCTACAAACGCAATATGATGGCACTACGAGGAAACCTAAGGAAAGGTCTGTACATACTTGATGGTGAGACTGTTCTGCCTGAAGCATGTCAAGCAGGAGAATCAAATTCACAAAGTTCATTATGGCACAACCGCTTGGATCACCCTGGTTCCAAGAATCTCCAGTTGTCATCACAGATTGGAATCATAGAGGCAAGGGGCATTAGTAAAGAAGACATATGTGAGCATTGCATTATGGGTAAAAGCAAAAGGGTCAGCTTTGGTATAGGGAAGCATGAGACAGAGCATCCTCTGGAGTATGTTCATGCAGACCTATGGGACTCTCAGAATACCCATCCATCCATATCATGGAGTAAATACTTCTTATCAATCATTGATGACCACACTAGAAAAGTGTGGATTTTTTTTCCTGAAAACTAAAGATGAAACATTCACAAAGTTTTGTGAGTGGAAGGTTCTTGTTGGGACCCAAATCAACAGGAAGGTAAAATGTCTTAGGACTGATAATGGTCTTTAATTTTGCAATAACAATTTTGATGAGTTTTGCAGGTCACATGGTATCTTGAGACACATGACATGTGTATACATTCCCCAACAAAATGGGGTTGCAGAAAGAATGAACCGTACCATAATGGAAAATGTGAGATGCTTTCTTAGTGAAGCAGGCCTAGAAGAAAGATTTTAGGTTGAAGCAGCACAGTGCCGGTCCATATCTAAATAGCGCCAAAAACGTAATTAAAATTTGATTCCTTCAAATAAAGCTAAACTCGATGTACTCAACCAAGGTATCAAAGTGTTTCTAGTAAATTTAGTGCCCTAACATTTATATAAATTTTGGCGCCTAAAGCCCTTGCTTTACGAGCTTTAGCCCAGGGCCACCCTTGAGCAGCATCAGTGTCAACCTACCTAATCAGCAGAACCCCTTCATCAGCAATAGGAGGTAAAATTCCAGAAGAGATGTGGCTAGGCAAACCACCAGGGTACAAGCATTTAAAAAGGTTTGGTGCCATCACATATGTGCACACAGACCAAGGAAAATTGAACCGAAGGGCTCTAAAGGGAGTCTTTATAGGCTACCCCTCTGGAACTAAAGGATATAAAGTCTGGATAATTGTTGAGAATAAAATTGTAGTTAGCAGGAATGTCAGGTTTCAAGAGGAAATGGTCTATAAAGACTTGATGAAAATTGACTTTGAAAAGAGCATTCAAAGAAATGACAAGGTAAGTACATACTCAACCAAAGTACTGTCTGAGCTAACTACTGTGTCTGCAGGAGTGCAATGAGATACAACAGTAGGTGGAGCATCATAGATAAATTTAGATGAGGATGAAAGCTCATAAGAGAATCTTGATATAGGTGGAGCATATCCAAGCTCAAATCAAATTAACCAAGAAGAAATTGAAGTTCTTCAATCACCAGTGGGCTCATGTCTAACAAATTACCAATTGGCAAAAGACAGAGAAAGAAGACAAAACATTCAGCCTCCTGCCAGATACTCTACAGAAAGTGCATTAGCTTTTGCATTAACAATGTCAGAGCTTGTCACCCGAATTGAAGAACCAGAATCTTATCAAGATGCAAAACACAGCAAACACTGGAAAGAATGGAACCTTGGAATGAAGGAAGAAATGGACTCCCTGATAAAGAATCATATTTGGAATATAGTAGACAAGCCACCAAATCAAAAGATAATAAATTGTAAGTGGTTGTTCAAATCAAAACTTGGTGGTATTAATGATGAGAATTTCAGGTTCAAAGCTAGATTGGTTGCCAGAGGATTCTCACAAAGGGAGGGAATTGACTATTAGGAAGTTTTCTCACATGTAGTTAAACATGTTTCAATAAGAATGTTACTATGTATTGTTGTAAATCTTGATTTAGAACTAGAGCAAATGGACATGAAGACTGCATTTCTTCATGGAAATTTAGAAGAAAAGCTTTACATGTCTCAACCTGAAGGTTTTGAATGTGGTGATCCAGAAAAGAAAGTGTGTTTATTGCGCAGGTCCTTGTATGGACTTAAACAAAGTCCAAGACAATGGAACAATTGTTTCAACCAGTTTATGATCTCAAAAGGCTTTAGTAGAAGTGAACATGACTCATATGTATATATAAAACACGTTTCATCAAATGATTACCTTAAATTATTATTATACGTTGAAGACATGTACACGAGCTTAAAGAAAAATTGAGTTCAACTTTTGAGATGAAGAACTTGGGAGCTGCTAAACGGATTTTAGGTATGGATATCTGTTGAATCAAGACTTAACAAAAGGTCTTAGGTCTTAGATTATGTGGGTCAAAGCTTAGAAGAATTTCATATATCTTTTCAGAAGTGATTACACGAGTATTTATATGAAAACATAAGGCAAAAACCCTAATTACATTGATTTAACCTAATGGGCCACGAGCTGGACAGCCCAGCTCGTCAGGTCAGCCCATATATCTTTTATCTTCCTGGGCCTTTCTCCTTCGTCACGTCGGCGTCCAGCTGGGCCTTGGGTCGAAATAGGCTTTCAGGGCAGGTGCTAAACCTGGTATCAACAGTTAGTCCCCCAGGTCGGCGATGAAACTCCAAATCGGCGAATGACCTCCTGAATAAAGTGTAT
>OVBE01004610.1:0-23544 GCA_900406425.1 Iberis pinnata | reverse complement strand
AGATAACTCCTAAAAGATAGGACCATATCTTTTCATATCTTAGAATAGGAATATTAAATTGCACTTCAAGTTTCCTTTTTAATCAAGCTTATCTCAACAAAAATTAGAGACATTTTTTTAAAGGTTATAAAAAGTTTGTTATTATTTACAATTCTATATATATATATATCTATATATATATATGTAAATAGATATTCTTTTAAAAATATTTTCATTTTTACTATCTTTTACATTTTTATATATTATAATTATCTTTTTTATTTTACAATAACATGCTAAACTATTCATATCTTTCATTTTATGATATAAAACAAATTTTGAAAAAGAAATTTTATAAGAATGCTTAAAAATTATTTTTTCATTACCTAAGTTATATTTGATACATATCACATTGACATTAGATGTATTCTAATTTATATAATATATATGATAGTTTGTTCTTCCTTTTTAATATTTTACATTTTTACCGATATTATTTTATAATTTACTTATTAGTTTTATATTTTCATACTATTTTTATATTTATTTATTTAAATCTTTAAATTTTCTATTTTCCAATTTCTTAAGGGAACCTGCTCTGCTCTAACTTCAACTATGCTCCAATTCTGGTGGGAAAACAAGAAGAAAATAACTTGCGTCAAATGGGAACAAATATGTATGCCAAAAAGATGGGTGAGCTAGGTTTCAAAGACCTGGAATCATTCAACACGGCAATACTTGGAAACAGGCTTACAGATTTGGAGACTGTTACTTTACCCTCAAAGTCTATGTGCTCAAGTGATGAAAGGAAGATATTATAATTTATCTGACATTCTCCAGACTACAACAAGAAAAGGCCCTTTTATGCATGAAGGAGCCTGCTAGCACGAATAGATCTTCTACATAAAGGTCTCAAAAAACAAATGGGAAATGGAAACTTAATCATGGTCTGGGGACATAATTAGATTGAAAAAATGGAAATAGAGCACCACTTATAAATAACATATCCATCAACGTAGACCTCAAAGTTTCCAGCCTCATTGATGAAAGAACCAGTGAATGGAAACAACTTGACTCAACGAGCTCTTCTACCCTGCATACATCCACATAATCTAGAAAATCAAACCAAATTTAAGGAGAGACACACCTTCATGAGCTTCTTCGGTCAAAACAGGGTATTCTAAAGCTTTCAACGACAAATTTAAGGACCTTATAAGGCAAGAAGACTCAAGACCATCCATCAACCCCCTTACAGAGAAATCATGGTCAGTAAAAGCTCTTCCAAAGATCAAGCACTTCTTTTGGAACAAACTGTCTCAAGCAATACTAACGGTGAATAACTTAGGCAAAACGGGGCTGAAAATCTCTGAATGTTGTGATTTTTGTGGTCTCATAAGATTTTTTTAGAATATCTCATGCATCTTTGGCTCTTGTACATCCTTGTACTCTAGTGAACTCATCAATCGGTAGAGATGTGAATAATTTTTTCAATGCTTGCGAGTTAGCTTTAGCAGCATTTTTCTCTGCGGTTGACCATTCCTTCATTGGCCTTACTACCATTTCACCATTTTCATTTGGGCCCTTGGGTGGATCACATCCGTCCACCACTGCAATCCAAGCATCCATATCAATACTCTGAATTACTTGAGTCATTTGTACTTTCCAATAACCATAGTTATCAGCATCCAACATCAGTGGTTTGTTTAGCATCACAAATTGTTGATTATTCTCTATACTTGCCTCAAGATCTCACCTGTTATAAAAAAACAGACCCTTTTAGTCGGGGAACCGCTCTGATACCAATTTTTAGTGTAAAGAGAATGATAAAGGAACCAACAATATGTTTTTAACAAAAACACAACTTTATTAAACTTTGTTTGCTAATCTTTTAACAAAGATTCAACCCAAATAGGTTTATAAAAATCTCAATCTCCTCTTGATTGTCACCTATAAGTTAAATAGTACTATTATTTCTCGATCTAAGCTACCTACACCCGCAACTCTCTTCTCGAAGTAAAGAACACTCACCAAAACAGCTCTTTGAATTTGAAAGCTATAGTCAGACTATAGCTAAAGTGTTAATTTCTTCTGAACACTTTAGTCTCTTTATATTCAGTCTACCCGAAAACCCTAAAACAAAAAACTACAACAACTTTTGTTTCTTGAACGAAAATCCCTTTAAATATCTAACTCCAAGATTTTCTCGCTAAAATTCATTTTGTTACGATATTCAAAATCGTATTAATTCCATCTTCAATCTCTTTGATCTTAAAATATTTCTTCTTGATAATACCGCGTCTTATCTTCTTTACTCGAAAATTCAGGCTTCACTCATCATACTCCTAATTCCATCAGCTCTGTGTTTGCTCTCAGTCTCCTGATTCCATCAGCTGCCTGAGTTCATGCTTTCATAAAATTCACCAATCCCTTACATTCATTAATAATTCAAGTGCGGTCTTTCTCATAGAGGAGAAATTTAATCCATTTAGTTCGGTTTTAGAGCATTTTAGATGTTTGAAGCAGTTTCTCACATTTTAAAGTGGTTTCACTCAAAAGAGTAATGCAAAAAATTAGACAAAATCAAGGTAGAGTCAAACAATTGATGCATACAAGGCCTTCACTTCATCTAATGATCTATCCAAATACCTTTTATGTTCATATTCTATCCCATGTTTCACATTTTTTTCACTTAGAACTCAAACCATCAAATCTTCGTTTATTTTCAAACTCTTTCTACCCAAAACATTAGCTTTTTTCTTTTGATTACCAAACTACTAGGAGCATTCTTATTTCTTTCCCTTACAATGTGGCACTTAGTCTTCCTTTTCCTTTTTAGACATAGATTTTATTCTTCTTTTCGATAGATTTTATTCTTCTTTTCGATTTTATTAACTATCTAGGGAGGATTAGACATTTTCTCATTCTTTTTTGTTTTTCAAACCCCTTGGCGTCTTTGATCCTCCTAGAATTTCTTTTACTCGGGATTATTTTAATTCTCTTTTTCAACACAACCACACTTTTTCATGTGATTTTCCCATATTAAATCATATTCTAAACATTCCCCACCTAAAATGTTAACCTTAAAATGAGGCTAACTTTAAGAGGCTATTTTCTTGTCGTTCGACTTCTATTACATGAGTTTTTACCCATGTATGCTTTTTCCAAAAAGGCCTCACAATAAAGAACAATGGGGGCTTTCAAAGAAATTTTTTGGTTGATCAAATGTGTGGTAACCATACTTAAGATGAGGATGACCATTGGGATTAACAAGAGAGATAGAAATTAGGCAAAGATAATCCAAATGTCAAGTGTTTTTCCACGGTTAAGAATTTTAAATCTATAAGCAAGAAAACTAGATTCATTTAAGTCCAACTATTCACGAGATTGGTTTCAATTCAAGAAAGATTCAACAAACACCATGAAGCATAAAGCGGTTAATTACGAGCATGGATTTTTCAAATCCTAAAAATGGTTCAAGCATCATTCTACTATTAGCTAGGGTGCGAAAATTCAAGTAAAACATCAAGATTCACAAGGCAATCCAATCATTGCTCCCTATGCAAAAGTGAAACCTAGAATGAAACTAAATGCAATATGTTTGAACATTTTTCGTTTTTTATGGATTTTTATAAATCTCAACTATTCACAATACAAATGCATGATAAGACCAAAAATCGAAACTAAGTTAGATATGGTCCCTTCCCCAAATTTAATTTACACGGTCCCTTGAGTGAAAAAGAATTTAGAGAAAGAACCGAAAATAAAGAAACAAAAGTTAAAATGCAAGTATGTGTACAAGGTGTCAATGTGATACCCCAATAACTGCGTGTGTTGGATCAACCTTAAGATTCCTCTTTGTAATTCTTTTTCTTTTTTTCTTTTTGCAGCCTTAGATTCCTTGAAGATCGGTTTTTTCAAACCCAGTACGTGAAACCGGTATACACCCTTGAGCCTTGTGTTTACCATAGAACCTGCACAAATCAACATTGTTGGTGTCAAAACCCCCTCAGTAGGATTTTTTTCTGAGCTAGTGTCGTTATGCTATCAGACTAAACATGTGTTGAGCCGAAAAGGATTTACCAAGAAGGTATTTACACCTGAGTACACTAAGAGAATAACAGAGAACTCAGTGCACAGCCAGACTGAGGTTAATACAGGCGTAGCCCAAGCAAGTAATGACCAAGTCAAAGTGGCTCCGGATTTCTTGGGATACGCCAAGATTGTGGGAACAAGGGGGCGAAGACGCAGCGGGAAAATTGGAACAGAAGCTCGAAGTATCCGGAAGCCTCAACTAGAATTAGAGACGACCTCACATGTATAAATAGAGAAATGAGCAAGGCGAAGAAGATCTTTTGGCCATTTTTTGAACTTTACTCATATATTCTTTTATCATATGTAAACAAAGACTTAGAGCTATTTCATTCTTGATCAATACAAAATCCATTCTTATACAAATTTAAGTTGTTGTTTCTTTCTTGTTAAGAAGAAAATCACCCACTTCCTCATAAGAATATATTTATAAAATTATTTTATGGATTTCAACGTCCACAAACACTCAAACTATCTCAAAAGTCAACATACCCAAAATAAACCAAAACAAATTTAAAAGCGAAAGGAAAGACTTGAATTTAAAGAATATGTACAAAGGATAGACATGGGATTCCCTCTCAAGTGGGCTTGTTTTAAGTCTCTAAGCTTTACTTCCTGTTTAAACTCTATTAACCCTGAGACGGATCTCAGAAGAGAACCGAGGTCCTTTCACCAAGATTTCCTCCTGTATGTATCCAACAGCCCATGTTTGGTGGGACTTCTTGGTTGTTCTCTTCATATCCCTTAAAAAGTTCTCCAACCAGTATGATTGATCCATCAAGTAGAATTTCCTTGATTGTGAAGCTCCTTGAGAACTTTGAGTTTGCCTATCTTGGACAATGCTTGGGCTTTGCGTTGAGTAGAAACACTTGATCACCCCTCTTGAAGTTCATTGTTGGAGATTTAGGTTTAAACTAGTCTTTTGAGAAAGTTGAGACTGAGGTGGGTAACTGACTCGGATTTCGGCCAAGTTTGGTTTCTCTAAAACTGAGAACACTTATTATTCTGATTCTTGGACATTTTCAAAGGCATCTTCATGCTTCAAGCATTGGGTTAAGTTCCCAAACATATCACTCTCCAATGAACCACTGCTGGAGTACCCATCTTCATGATCTTCCTCATTCATCTCCTTGACAGAGAATAGTTGATATTAAATCGTGGGTTTTTTCATGTTGTCCCTGATGTTGAAGATCATCTTGAGACCTTTTCTAATGTTCAATCTGATGTTGCCTTTCTTAACATTGATTACAGCCCCAACTGTAGCTAAGAATGGTCTTCCTAAGATCAGTGGATCCTTTGGCTATTTATCCAATTCCAACACCATCAAGTCTGTGGGTATCTCTACATTCCCAATCTTGATAGGAAAGTTTTCCAGAGTCCCAATGGGTTGCCTAGTTTTCCTATCTGCTAAAATGATAGAAATATTGGAGGCTTTATACTAATTAAATCTCAATTTCTTGGCAGCTGAGAGAGGCATCAAATTGATGGATGCACCTAAATTACATAGGCATTTTTTGAAGATCAATGGACCTAATGAGCATGGTAGAGTGAAAGATCCAGGATCTTCTTGTTTCTCTGCTATTATGGCATTGCATTCTCCATTTGGTACCATATTTCCCTTAACTTTACCCTCCTTCATGGATTTCTCAAAGATTTTTGGGTATTTCTTCATTATTTCCTTCTTGAATCTTGATGGAAATGGCAACCTTATAATGTAAGGAGGTGGGACAAAAGGTATTTCATTCTCCTTTGAAACAGATTGCTTTTCAGAAAAAACAACCCTGACTCTTGTTGCTGACTCTGGTTTCGTCCACCTCAAAGAATTAATATTTGCAGAATCTGCAATTTGAGCTTCATTTGGACCAAATTATCCCAAGCTTGAATTTCACTGTCCTCAGTGATGTGAGTAGGACAATGTTGATCATGTAGGTCGTGGGTATTTTCTAATAAGATGGAATTGACTTGTGAAAAACCCTTTGGGTTTTGAATAGCTTTCCGTGGAAGTTGGCCATTTGGATTTGGAGGAGAAACAAACTTGCTTTCCAAAGAAGTTACTCTTGAGTTCAAAGCTTCAATCTTTGCATAGATGACATTGAATGAAGAGTCCATCTTGTGGTTGATTTCAGCAAACTTCTTAGATGTTTCTATTGCACCATTGGCTTGACCTTGAAAGCTTCCACATTAGATTGTTGAGGTTGTGGTTGAGGATTTGCTACATTTGTGTAGCGGTAAGAGATGTTTAGATGTTGTTAATACTTGTTGTAACCATGGTTGTAACTTTGGTTATCAACCTAATTGAGCTCCTCTTGAGTTACATCTTGTGGTTGAACCTCGTCTTCAAGATCACTAACATAATTGACAACTCCTTGTTGAGAAAGTATGAGTTTCTTAATTTGTCTTCAACTAACTTCATACCATTCCACGAACACAAAAAAGACGCAGGATATTGTCAACTCTTCAGTGACTACCTCCAAGGACCAGCGCTCACGTGGTTCTCGCGACTACCAGAGGGTTCGATCCACATTTTCAATCAAATGAGCTTATTATTCTTGAAGCATTACTCGGTATAAACTGAGAGGGACATCTCAGATGATAACATGTGGAGTATGACCCAGGGGCCAAGTGAACCCCTCCAACAGTTTATCGACCAATTCAAAGAAGTGATATCTCGAGTGGTGGTAACCGACAATGCCGCCATTGTTGCCCTAAAAAATGCGGTCTATGGCGAATCAGAATTCCGAAAGGATTTGATACTGAACCCTCTAGTAACTATCGACAACGCACTACACATAGGAAAGGTATTCTCACGGATAGAGGAAGACCTAATTGAGATGCGAAAAAGGAGCCGACAGAAAAATTTGACAAACCAACCAGCCACTCCAAGGCATAGTTCCCCAGCAGGGAACCAAACCTTCTTTGCCGGAAAACCCAAAAGTGGTCCATGGAACCAGTGGAAACGATCTTAGGAGAAAGAATATACCAAAAAGCATTGTGATTACCACAACCAAGATGGCCAGTCAACCGAGGAGTGCAAGAGTTTCAAGTCCTTTCTCTTTATGAAGTACCAATCAGGCGAACTGGTGGAACCCAAGAGTACTAAGGCAGCAAGTACCCAACATGATACAGAAGAAACGAATGAGGAGGAAAATCCTCTAAAACGAGCCCGGGAAGAGCTACCTCAGGTGGCACCAACCCCACCATTTAAGAAGCGAATCAACATGATCATGGGAAACATCCACTTTGGTTTAAATTCGATCACTTTGATCAAGGCATATGAACGGAAGGCTGCTTCTTGCGAGAGATGGCAAACTAAACCCCAAGAGGCCGGAGAACCTATCCTATTCAATGAGATAGATACATCGGGTCTTGTTCTCCCTCACGCTGATCCGCTGGTCGTAGAATTGATCCTAAAAGATTACAAAATTGCGAGGGTGCTCGTAGATACCGGTAGCTTGGTGGAATTAACTTTCAAGGAAACATTGGCCAAAATGGACATAGACCTATCCCGGATAGAAGGACGCCCTACGCCTCTAACAGGTTTCATAAGAGAAACCGCTATGACAATTGGATAGATCAAACTACTCATGCAAGTCGCATAAGTATCCAGGATGACCGAATTCACAGTGATGGACCGACCAGCGATATACAACACAATATTAGGTACTCTCTAGATAAACACAATGAAGGCAGTACCCTCCACTTACCACCAATGCGTCAAGTTCCCTACTAAGGAAGGGGTTAAAACCATTAAGGGAAGCCAAAGGTCAATACGAGCGTGTTACCTAGATGAACTCCAACTCAGGAAGAAATCTTTATAGCAATTATAGATCAGGGATCCAGCCACCCCAGAAACGCTGAGCTACAAGGAACCCAAGTTAGAAGAAGTAACATAATATTGTATCGACCCAGGTTTCCAAAAATGTTGTGCCAGAATAGGGTCAAAATTAAGGAAAAATATAAAAGAAGACATGATCAGCTTCTTAAAGTAAACAAGTACACATTCGCTTGGAACATGACGGACATGCCCGGAATAATCTTGGACATAATGTTCCATGAATTGAAAGCTGATTCAATTTTGCAAACCAGTCAAACAGAAGAAGCGCAAGCTAGCAATGAATGGGTTTAAGCGGTCCGAGACGAGGTGGAAAAACTGTTTGGCGCAGGATCCATTACCGAAGTAAAATACCTAGATTGGTTGGCAAACCCTATGGTAGTCAAGAAAAAGAACGGATAGTGGAGAGTATGCATCGACTTCACGGACTTGAATAAAGTATGTCCGAAGGAAAGTTTCCCATTACCAAACATAGACCAGCTGGTCGAAGCCACAGCTTGTTACAAATTGCTCTCGTTCATGGATGCTTTCTTCGGCTATAACCAGATATTTATACATCCAAATGACAGAGAAAAACAACATTTGTTACTGATAAGGGCATTTACTATTACAAGGTGATGCCTTTCGTCCTGAAGAATGCTGGCACCACTTGATAGCATTTGGTCAACAAGATGTTCTCACAACAGCTCGATAAGACAATGGAAGTTTATATTGACGACATTGATAGGCTCAGGATTTTAATTCTTAATCTACACTGCAAAGAACATATCTTTATAGTATAGTAAAGGGTCGAATTCCACAAGGACCAGATAAGCACGACTTTCAATTCCAAATTTGATTCTAGCCAAGACGGCTTAAATATAGTTTATTGTAACGGAGAATAAGCAATAAAAATCGGTTTTTAAAAAATAAGATAAAGCGCTAGGCATCAGGGAATTCAACAAGTATTCAGGTTTGAAGCTCAGGTTAACATGCATGATTTATTAATGAAAATAGTTTTCAACTTAAAAGAAAATTAAAGACTAATCTTCTCCCGAAGTATTAGACTCTTATCTTCGAATTACTAAAGATAAACTCCAGCCGTATTTAGATAATACAATCATGCATTAGATTCAGATTCGATATGTTTATAAGCATCTAAGATAATACTCCCGAAAGCAGAGACACTTATTCGTCTAGACTAGGTCAGATCTCTAAACCAAATCTCTTTGTAATTATTAACTTATTATCATGAACTAGGTGATCAAGCTAATTCAAATATTATAAACAAATCTAGACTAAGAACCTAACAAATTAAATCCCTTATATCAAACCCTAACTATCAAACCTGGTTTCACAGCGAAACCCCTAAAACTTAACAAGTGAACTACTCAGTAATAGAAAAGTTAACACAAATCACAATCAGAGAAGAACACATATTCAAAAACCAAATTGTATAAATAAAAAGATAGAGTTCATAAATCTTCTCCAAAATACAGAGTTTCAGATCTCGTCTCTCTAAAAGCTCTGAAGAAAATAATAAGCGATGGATGTGTGTGTTGTGTGTTTTTTCATCAAATAAACCTAAGCCTAAGGCTTTTATAGTCTAAAATAATATAATTAAAAAACAAATCCAATAAGGAAAAATCTTGATAAGTCTTGAAGACAATTGCGTTTTTTTGGTTATTTTCAATCTGGCTCGGGCAAAGGGATCTATCGATCCATGGACGGATCGATCGATCCGTCGTTCTTCTTTCTACGGGGGCGATCGTTCCAAGATAGGATCAATCGATATGATCTTACATAAGTTTCCAGGGACTTGGATCGATCGGTCCTGGCCTAGATTGATCTCTTCATATGTGCATCTATGGATCGATCGTTATTCAATTTGGATCGATCCGTCTGTTTGCACCCAAAATCTTCTAAAACCAATCCTTTTTACTCCTCGACGTCCCAAACACCTAAATCTTGAAAATACACCAAAACACAAGGAATATACTCGTATAATGCCAAATAGCAAGTACAAATACCCACTATAAGGCATTAAAACCGAGTGATATCAGACATGCTTGTCAAATCCTCCAATGAAGACGATCACATGAGCGACCTGCGCGTCTGTTTCCAAATATTTAACACCTATGGAATGAAGCTAAACATGGAAAAGTGTACTTTCGCAATCACCTCAAGAGAATATCTCGGCTATTTGGTAACCAGAAGAGCATTGAGGCTAACCCTAAGCAAATCAACGCGCTGTTAAGGTTGTCATCGCCTAAAAATACAAGAGAAGTACAAAGACTGACATGCCACATAGCGGCCCTAACTCAATTCATATCCAATTCAACCGACAAATGCTTACCATTTTACAACCTCCTCAAGGGGAACAAGAAATTCATATGGAACGAAGAATGCGAGCTGGCATTCAAAGACCTGAAGACTTACTTGATGACCCCTATTGTCCTGTCCAAACCACAAGAAGGAGAAACCCTATTCCTATACATTGCAGTATTGTCATTTGTAAATAGCTCGGTCCTTGTACGTGAGGAGATCGACAACCGAAAGCCAATATTCTACCCCAACAAGATCCTAGACAAAGTAGAGACAAGATATCCAATAATAGAAAAATATGCTTTGGCAGTATTACATTTGGAAAGGAAATTACGATCTTACTTCCATTCACACTTGATTGTCGTCTACTTGAACCAACCGATGCGAACGATCTTACACAGTCCCAACCAATGAGGGAGACTTTCCAAATGGGCAGTCGAGCTCAGCGAGCATGATATAGAGTTCAAAAGTAGAACATGCGAAAAATCCCAAGTACTCGCGGATTTCCTCATAGAACTACCACCAGAGATGGAAAATGAATCCAAATATTCCAGAGCGTGGTGGTCCCTATATGTCGACGGAGCAAGTTCCAAACACGGCTCGGGGATAGGAATACGACTGATCGCCCCAACATGGAAGATGATGGAACAATCATTCAGGTTGAACTTCACAGCGTCAAACAACGAAGCTGAATACAAAGTGATGATAGCCGGCCTACGCTTAGCAGCAAAAATCAGGGTAAAACACGTCAATGCCTATTGCGACTTCCAGCTAGTGGCGAACCAATACGGTGGTGAATACGACACAAGGGACAACCGAATGGAAGTTAGATGTGGTAAAAACCTTTCTAAATATTTCCTAGAGTTTGACCTGATTAAAATCCCAAGGGAGAAAATACACCCCCAGATACCCTAGTCGCCCTCGTATCTACCACGGATCCCCAAACGACCAGAGTCATACCCGTAGAGACCATCGATAAACCCAACATCTCAGTGGCAAAGACAAAGAAAAGATAGAAGAAACGCAAACCCAAACCCAAAAGACATGGAGGAAGATGAAGTCCCAATAAAAGCGGACGAGATCGAAATGGAGAAAGACTGGCGAATCAAAATACTTGCATACATTACGGACGGGATCTTACCACCAAAGAAATGGGATACAAGGAAACTCAAAGCTAAAAGTGCGAGATACACCTAGCTAGACATAAATCTCTACAAATGGAGCGTTCGAGGTCCATTACTAATGTGCATTTTCGGCCACGAAACAAGAAAAATTATAAGGAAAGTCCACGACGGAGCATGCCGCAATCACTCGGGTGGTAGATCTTAGCATTCATAAAAAAAAAGATACGGTTATTATTGGCCAACTATAATCACGGACTACGATCAACATGCCTTGAAATGTGAAAAATGCCAAAAGCATGCACCATTGATCTACCGGCCAACTGAGGACATGAAATCGATTACCGCGCCATACCCCTTTATGCGATAGTCCATGGACATAATTAGTCCTATGCACAGGTTGAAACAGAAGAGTTTCCTATTCATCTTAACCAAATATTTCTCTAAATGGATAGAAGCTGAATCCTTTTCCAAGATAAAATATGAGAACGTTAAATCCTTCATCTGGAAAAATATAATCTGTCGTCACGGGATCCCCTACGAAATACATACTGACAATGGTCCCCAACTTACCTCAGACAGGTTCAAAGAATTCTGCGAAAAAATGAGGATTAACCTCACTTACTCAACACCCTACTACCTGCAGGCTAACGGCCAGGCAGAGGCCGCTAACAAAACCATATTAGATGGATTAAAAAAGAGACTAGATGCGAAAAATGGAAGGCGGGCAGAGGAATTGGAAGGAGTGCCTTGGTTATATCGAAAAATGCCCAGGAGAGGAACCAACGACTCCCCATTCGCCCTAGTGTACGGCACCGAGACAGTCACACGAGCTAAAACATAAGCACCAAGCCTGAGAAGGGAGCTAGCACCTCATAATACAGATCAAAACGACCAAATGCTCATAGATATAGCCGACATCATCGGTGAAAGGAGGGAACATGCAAGCATAAGACTGCAAAACTATCACAACACCGCAACATAATTCTACAACAAAAAGATCAAAAAACGACAATTTGCTAAAGGAGAGCTAGTGTTGCGAGAAGTCTTCCCCGCGAGGGTAGAGAAGAATGCAGAAAGGCTAGGAATCAGATGGGAAGGGCCGTACAAGATCTCAAAGATCATCAAACCAGGAGTGTACGAATTGAAAGACGAGAACGAGGAAAGACACCCTTGGAATGCTCAACACCTGAAAATTATATTATTAAGCACAAGCAAGTTATTTTCATGCCAGTTTTTTTTTACGCTATTTGTAAACCTAATTCACTGAACTACGACCAAGACTTGATCCCCATCTCATGGGTACGTAGGAAACTCTACCTAGGGAGTTTAGCTATGGCTATCAATAAAATTTTCATTTTCATCGTCCATTAATTTCCTCTAAATTTTTTTCGAAAAAGGGGGAGATATAATTGATCTTTACTCCCTGCCCCAGCTCGTCTATCTTTTCCTCTAAATTTTTCTCGAAAAATGGGGGAGATGTAATTGATCTTTACTCCCTACCCTAGCTCGTCTATCTTTTTCTCTAAATTTTTCTCGAAAAATCGAGGAGATGTAACTGATCTTTACTCCCTGCCCCCATCTCGTCTATCTTTTCCTCCAAATTTTTCTCGAAAAATGGGGGAGATGTAATTGATCTTTACTCCTGCCCCAACTCGTCTTTTTTTTCCTTTGATTTTTTCTCGGAAAATAAGGGATATGTAATTGATCTTTACTCTCCGCCCCAACCCTCCCTTTCTTTGCCTCTGATTTTTTTCTCGAAAAATGGGGGCTTCCCACAAACCAACCAGCTAAGTTCGGACAGAAAGGATCACTACCTCATACCACTACCTGCACAACAGAACACTTGGGGGCTCCCAACACTCGCTAACCATCCATAACTTTTTCAATCACTTCCATCTACTTCTCTACCAATATTCATGCGAAAGCAAGGGAAGAATACCATACTATACCCAACACGTCTAACAAATCGGTAATATCATCCAAACTCTTAGTCGCTCTTTTTCTATGATTTAACGATTAAATAACTATCCACTCATATTACATTGTATTACCTGTCCAGTCATACAGTACATCGCACATCCCTAGTGGGTATGAGCCTAAGTAACCCTCAGCAACGTGTTAGTGCTAAATCCGAGCCCCGTTTAGCAACAATGCATTAAAATGAATCACAAATGTTTTTAACAATTGAAATACTCATTTCCAATATAACATTCGATCTTTCGAATAGGTGCACCACCCTATGACAAAAAATTCAATGGTAAACACCCCAATCTCTACCGAGTACGCGAGTAAGATACCTTTCAGTCAAAATGACACCTACGTAAATGCAAATCCAACCAACGCGAACAATACATCTAAAATTAGCAAGTATACGCAAAAAAATTTCTCAAAGACAATTAGATAAAAGAAAGAAGGAAATTATTTGAGCCAGAGACATAAATTTAAGTTCACACAACTAAATAAACATTAGGTTTCAGGTAAAATCCTCCCCAGGCGCTTCAAGGTCAAAAGGGACTAAAAGAGATTCGGTAAAAACCTCCCCAGACGACCATGTTCAGAATAAAATAAACATTAAAAGAAATTAAAAGAGCAAGGAGAGAAGAAGCAATAAGCGGACACTCTATCACATCTTGATTATCACCACCACCCTTGGGGGCTTCCTCTCTTGCCTTGGTTGCGGTCTCCCCTAAGAGAACCTCCACTTTTACAGCATTTTCCACCACCTCTCCAGCATTCACGTCAACCTCCTCAGTAGCCATACTCGCCACCTCCTCCTGCAATCTCCGCTTGGCCCAGTCATGAAGAATCACCTCCTTACTCATCCTTTCAGCATCTTTCTTCCCCAGTTCCTCGAGCTCTGCAACCTCCCCCTTCAGCCTGCTATTCTCTTTGGTTAGTGTCTCCACTCTGCCCACAATGACCTTTACCTAAGCAATAGCTTTGTTAGCTCGAGCTATGACATCAACGACCAGCTCCACACTTGAGTGCTTCGCTTTCTGGTGCTCGTCCTCTAGAACCCCCACCAGGCGATTTTCTAAGGTTGCAGTCTTCGAATACCAAAGCTTTTCCATTAGTTTCCGAAATATTTCCAATAAAATCAACATGACCTATAAATATCCATACCCTAGTGTGGGAACAAGCCCACTCAACATATTCTCGTTGCATTGAGAGCGATCGATGATTATACACCTTGAGTCCACCCACCCGGATTTTTGGACGTCGGCTCAGCATAGAGATCTCCATCTTCAACAATGGAAGATGGGTGAGGCCAGATAAAACTGAAGGAGAATCCACCAAAGTCATGGGCCCCAACTGGTAACGACTCCTGAATTTGAGGTTTCTTTTCCACCAGAGTATCCAAGTAGCGGAAGCTATCATGAATTAGAGGAGGTCGAGGAGCAGCCTTCCCAAAACTTACAGCTTTTTCCCGGAGAGCATTGGCATAAGACGATTCAGAGACCTCAATCATCTCCACGTCCGTCTGAACGTGATTCTTAGGCATTTGAACTTCCTGTATATCACCCATGTTCACTGAAACATATGCGCCCTGAAAAATTTTACTCTTGCGTGCTTCACGGTAGGGTTTTGGATTTCTCATAGCAACAGATGGACACATAGATGGAGTATCTGCAAAAAAAAAAACCCACTCAATACAATTCAACTTGAATACTTACTTGAAGACGACTCAAAGAATGACGCTAATGGGAGCCAATTGCGAGAAACCCTTTCCCCGTCAAAGGTGCTCTAGTTCTTCAGTCTGATATTCTCCAAGAGATTGTGATTTTTTAAGTATTCTGGAGAAGGATCCTCAACTTGAACCAGATGCGAGACTGAAAGGAAATAAGAGAATCAATGAATCAACAAACACGGTGAAATTGGGTAAAAATAGAAGTAACAATTCAATATCAGGCTTAAAATAAACAAAGAAGATGACGAATTAAAATTTAAGGTAGTTCACACCAATCTCTCTGGTCCACCAAATTTTCAAATCACCAGGACCCTTGGTCCCAAAACATAGATGATCAATCTCTAGTAAGAAATAGAACCGGTCCCAATCAGCTTCGTCCTTAGACCATCTCCAACAATAAAACTCTTAATGGAGTGCTTAACCAACTTTTATTAATATTGTAATAAATTAAGAAACTCTAATCATATCTATCAAAATGTATCATCCAATGGTAGAACTCCTAAGAGTTCTTAATTTTTTTTCAAAACATTATATTATGAATATTACAAAATAATTAAATTAAAACAAACATGAAATGCATATAAGTAAGAAAAAGAACCGACATAGAACTGAAAATTTTGAATATTTTTTGGTATTTCGGGTCTGAAATACCCGGAACCGATTTAGAACCGAGAATTTCAGGTATTTTTGCTTCATTTAACATGGAACCGAACCGACAAGAACCGTTCCGGAACCGAACCGAATATTAGAAAAGTATCAATTGGGTATTAGAATTTATGATCCGAAGAACTAGAACCAAATCGAATACCTGAAAGATCGGTTTTCGGTTTTTATCGGTTTTTGTTTTTGACGTTCGATTATTCGATTTATTCGGTTAATTTCAGTTATTTTTTGGTTATTTTCAGTTTTTGGTTATTATCGATTTTTTCGGGTTATAAAATAAAAAAATAAAGTGATCGGTTATCGAACTGAACCAAGAACCGAAATTGAAAATTCTTTTTGTGCCATCTACATTGCTCGGTTTTGTTCGTGAAATATTCGATTCAATTCGGAAAACTCGGTTGGTTTTTTCATAGCCATACAAAAAACATGAATTTTAAATATAAAAAAACACCAAACGATTGAAGAAAAAAACAAAGAAAAAAACAAAAAAAAAACTCACAAGCCAACACGTGGCTGTAAGGATCATTTGCTAATAAAGCTTGAATAAGGGTCGAACCTTACCAAACTAATTTTCTTCTGTATTTTTTTATTTATTTTTTTGTTAAGATTTGGCTAAGCACCTCTGGAGGTGCCCTAAGGAATTTCGCCAGTCGCAAACCCCTAATTAGGCTTGTTGGAAATGTACCATAGATTACCCTTCGGGCCCCTCTTGATGTGCGTAACCCCCTCGAGCATGTCGCAACTCAACTCAAACATGTTCTCACGAGCTTGGATCATCAGGAAAATTACATGCCGAACTCTTTTCGACGTTAATTGACTATGGGCCATTCCCTTGTGGCGTAAGTACCAGACTAGCAGTTCTGGAACTGGGAAGCATAACCTGCATATTTCGAAGAAGATTTCATAAACCGTAATAAATCCAGGCGGAGGAGAGTTTGGAAATTGTCGAGGCCTCAGAATAAGGAACCTAACATCGGACGGGAGGTCAAACTGCTCCTAAATCACCACCACTAAATCCATGGTCGACAAGGAGTCAGAGAAGGACATAATCATCAGAGCCACAACCGCTCTTGAACTCTTGTTAGAGACCCTAAGAATTATGATGCTGGCGTTGGTCGCAATGCGCGCTAAAGAGCTTCTACTCTGGGAACGAAGAGCGAGGTGGCTCACCATAGTCGGCAGATTGTGATAAGGGAGAAATTAAGAAAAAGGAGGAAGCGATGGATAAAATTGGAAAAATCGAAAGAAATCCAAAGCAATGGAAACAAAAAATTGGGAGAAGAATTGTACACCCTAGCAGAAATTAAAGAAAATAAGGTTCAAAATAACTTTACCTTGTCGCGTGAAGGAGGAGAGATATGACGGTTGAAAATGGAGTGGGGAATTATGGTTCCAAACAATTGAGGAGAGTGGAAAAGTAATGATAACTTCCTCAAGAATGATGAACCGCCTCTTGTAGGCACGCTGATACCTTTTTTGAATTTCAAATTTGAACAATACCCGCATGCAAAGGGAAATAACCGTTAAAGTCTGTTGAGATTCTCGGTTATCAAATTCAAAACAAATAAGGAAAACTCTTAATAAGTCTTGAGGGTGAATGCATCTTTTTGATAATTTCCAAGTTGGTTCAGGTGCAGGGATCGATCGATCCAAGTAAGGATCGATCGATCCGTCGTTCTTTATCTTCCGAGATCGATCGATCTAAATTTCCTCAGATTCTCCAGAAGCTTGGATCGATTGATCCATGATTGGATCGATCGATCTCCTCATTAAAATTGCCAGGATCGATCCTTATGCTTCAATTTGGCCCATTTGCACCTGAATTCTTCTGATAACCATCATTTTTGCTCCAGAACGTCTTAAACACCTAAAATCTTGAAAACATACCAAAAACACGTGGAAAACACTCGAATGATTCCAAATAGGAATTATAAATACCCACTATAAATCATCGAAATCGAGTGATATCATCCACAAACACTCAAACTATCCCAAAAGTTAACATACCCAAAATTAAATATAAAAAAATTTAAAAACTAAAGAAAAGACTTGAATTTAAATGATATGTACAAAGGATAGATATGGGATTCCCTCCCAAGTGGGCTTGTTTTAAGTTTCTAAACTTGACATCTTGTTTAAACTCTGTTGACCCTGATACGGATCTCCGAAGAGAACTGAGGTTCTTTCACCACGATTTTCTCCTGGACATATCCAACCGCCCATGTCTGGTGAGACTTTTTGGAGTACCCATCTTCATGATCTTCCTCATTCATCTCCTTGATAGAGAATAGCTGACCTTGAATCGTGGGTTTCTTTATGTTGACCCTGATGTTGAAGATCATCTTGAGACGTTTCCAATGTTTAATCTGATGTTGCCTTTCTTAACATTGATTACAACCCCAATTGTAGCTAAGAATAGTCTTCCTAATATTATTGGATCCTTTGGCTCTTTATCCAATTCCGTCACCATAAAGTCTATGGATATCTCTACATTCCCAATCTTGATAGGAAAGTTTCTCATAGTCCCAATAGGTTGCCTAGTTGTCCTATCTGCTAAAATCATAGAAATATTGGAGGCTTTATACTCATTAAATCCCAACTTCTTAGTAGATGAGAGAGGCATCGAATTGATGATGCACCTAAATCACATAGGCATTTTTTGAAGATCAATGGACCTAATGAGCATGGTAGAGTGAAAGATTCAGGATCTTCTTACTTTTATGCTATTATGGCATTGCATTCTCCATTTGGTACCAAATTTCCCTTAGCTTCACCCTCCTTCATGGATTTCTCAAAGATTGCTGGATATTTGATCTTCACTATTTCCTTATTGAATATTGATGGAAATGGCAACCTTGGAATGTAAGGAGGTGGGACAAAAGGTGTTTCCTTCTCATTCGAAACAGATGGTTTTCAGCAAAAACAGATCTGACTCTTGTTGCTGACTCTGGTTTCATCCACCTTAAAGAATTAATATTTTCAGAATCTACAATTTGAGCTTCATTTGGACCCAAATTCCTCTAAGCTTGAATTTCACTATCCTCAATGATGTGAGTCGGATAATGATGATCATGTAGGTCGTGATTATTTTCCAAGAAGATGGTATTGACGCGTGCAAAGTCCTTTGGGTTTTGAATAGTTGTCCCTGGAAGTTGGCCATTTGGATTTGGAGGAGAAACACACTTGCTTTCCAAAGAAGTTACCCTTGAGTTCAAAGCTTTAATCTTTAAACAGATGGCATTGAATGAGGAGTCCATCTTGTGGTTGATTTCAGCAAACTTCTTAGATGTTTTCATTGCACCATTGGCTTGATCTTGAAGAATTTGATGTAGCATAGCTTCCACATTAGATTGTTGAGGTTGTGGTTGAGGATTTGCCACATTTTTGTAGCGGTAAGAGATGTTTTGATGTTGTTGATATTTGTTGTAACCATGGTTGTAGCTTTGGTTACCAACATAATCGAGCTCCTCTTGAGTTACATCTTGTGGTTGAACCTTGTCTTCAAAATCCCCAACATAATTGACAACACCTTTCTCAAACGTATCCAATTTTTCAAGTAACTTCATACCCTTCTTATAACCATCATCTCTACCACTAGAAAGAACCGTACAATCATAGTTTTCACATAATTATCCTTACTTTGAGCAAGTTTCATACCATCCGCTTTGGTTTTGTTAAAGAAGTTGTCATGGCTAGCGGTATCCAACATAAAGCGGTACTTTAGAAGAAGAACCTGCTAGAGAGTACTAAGGAAACTCTCCTTGGAGAAACCATGACGTGGAATTTGGAGGGTGGAATTCCTTAATCTTTCCCAAGCTTCACCAAATGATTCAGTTTCTTTTTACACAAAATCGGAGATCTCATACCTAAGTCTCATGGTACTTGTTGTAGAGAATAACTTAGAGAGAAATGCTTTCTTACAAGCTTCCCAAGTTTCTATGGAGTCCCTTGGTAGATTCTTCTCCCATGTACGAGATTTGGCTCCCAAAAAGAATGGGAACAATCTTGACTTTAACGCATCGTCGGTGACTCCACTAATTTTCACTGTGCTACACAACATGTCAAAGTTGTCCAAGTGGTCAAGAGAGACTTCCATAGGTAGACCATGGAACTTTTTACTTTGGATCATGTTGATGAGACTAGAATTGATCTCAAAGTTGGGGGTAGTGATGGGAGGTGCTCTAATTCTGACTCTATGGCCATGGACAGTGGACTCGTCATTGGTTCCAATAGTCCTTACTTGTCACTCCATCTACAAATACAAACACTTGAGAATGCACAAGCGGAGTAAGTAGAGAAATTAGTAAATGAAATCAAATTGGGCTTAGTCCCAAAAAAATTCAAAGCTCTAATGGTTAATCAAATTCCAGAATCGGCAACGGCGCCAAATTGATAGTAGAATTTTTCAGTGTTTCTACTTCAATTCCCTAATGTACTATCATTGTCATTGTAGCATATAAGGTTATCAATCTAAATCGGGACAATTAACACACTAGAACCTATGAGATTTTCGTCTAGTCTAAGCCAAATAATATGATTGGTTTAAAACTAACATCCTAATAAACATAAAGCATAAAAGTCAATTAAAAGCCAAACAAGAAAAAGTCAACAGCAATTATGCAAAAGTCAACTGAAAATGGAAATGTAAATCAAGATAATTGTCTAAGAAAATGGGCAAAGGCAATTGACTCGGATGATTAAACGATGTTCTATGATGCTAATACTCACTTTCTAGTGCTAATCTTTGGTCTAAAATTCCTTTAATTAGACTAATTCACCCTCATGGCATTAATCTCTCTCTTGATCATGCAACTAAAAAAAATATCTTGGATAACAACACAATAAGAGACAATAAGATCTAATTCATGATAAACCACTAAACTAGCTAAAAACAATCTCTTGGATAGTGTCATTTAGCAAACAATAGTTGGTTCATGAATTTCATTGAACACCTTTCGGACACAATTCATCCTAAGATCTAAACTTGAATGGCCAAGACAAATTTAGCATTAAGCATACCCTATTGTATGAAGATTTAAGCTATTCAACTCTTAAATGTCATATTCAATCATCTAATCACCCTAATCTACCTAACTCATGTACTTAAGAATGAACTACTCACTAATTATAGATAAAACACAAGTTTTTTTTTTTTGATGACCCTGGTATCCGGAGCTCCGAAGGACTCCGACTAGGCCCAAAGCGTCTGCAGTCGCCAAAGGTATCCAGGAGGGCCGCCAAAATTCACCCCATGTTAATTGACGGTGGCCGGGATTCGAACCCAGGTGGCGGAACTCACAGCTGTGAGCCCTTTACCACTAGAGCTAGAAGCCCCGGTTATAAAACACAAGTTTCAATGTTGAAAGTGTGTTGAATCATGATTAGAAACATAAAATAGAAGAAGATTCACAATAAAAATAAATATTCAAACTTAAAATAATCAAAGATTCAAAATTTACAAAAGTGTTCTTAAGAGGAAAAACGATAAAGCATTAAAGCATAAGATTAGGTTTAGAAACCTTATATAGTATTATAAAAAGAGTATTGGGTTACCCAATTGAAAATGGGTTTAAACTCAAAAAGGAAGTCAAAATATTGACTTTTTGGGCTGTGATCGGTTTGGGTAAACTGATCCTCCAAACATATCATAGTCCCTGGTTTTGTGAATTTTTTCTTGGATCAGTTTGGGTAAATCAATCCTCCAAACCGATCTGAGCTTTCTGTTCCGAAAGCTGCTGGACATATATTCAGTTTGGGGTCCATAACTTTCGTTGAAGATATGGTGTCATGCAATAGTTCTTCGGAAAGCTGACTCAATGGAGTACAACTTTGATGAAAGAGTCTTCTCTTAATTCGCAATGGAAGCTAGTGTAAAAGATGCATCTTTGGAGTGGACGGTTCAAAGCATCAAATCTAGCGGATCACAACTTTGCGGGTTCATATCTTGCAATTCTCTTGGGCGTTTAAGGTGATTTTTGGTTTGTTAGAAAGCTTGAATGCATGGATACGATATTCCTCAAGATGCCATGATGAAATTTCCATTGTAAAATCTCCAAATTGTTTGATCATTAAGGCTTGTTGTTTTGATCCATATTAAACCCCCTTTTTGGCTCTTTTGCATCCAATTGATCTCTCTTTTGAATTTATTCACCCTCAACACCTGAAATATGAAACGATATGTAAATACAACCTACACATGCCTAAATGCAAGTGATTCTACCTAAAATGAATATGAAACAAGAGCTAAAATTCATTAAAAACACAATATATCATGTTCTCCAATGTACTACGTAAAAAAGATACCCAATTTAAAACTCTTCTACGATCTCTCTCGTCCATAAACAACCTCCCTTTTTCCAAAGTCTCCTTTGCTATAAAAGAAAAGATGTTGGTTAATGCCTTCAATCACAATGAAAATTGGCCATCTTGGCTTCATTTCTCAGATCATTTATTATGGTGGGCTTCTTCTTTTCATGGATTCGAGCTTCTGTGAGAACCGAGACATAAGAATAGAGGTGCATATCTCATTGCATAAAATATAATTAGAAGAAGGAAATGGCATTTATATGTCGCTTCTAATCATCCAGAGTGGCTTAAGGACCTTTTTCTTTCTAAGAGATCCGCCTCTTATCATGATGTTTAAGTCTCTGCTCCTTCCTCTTAGTGTCGATGAAGCTGATAAAGCCTCATTATTATCGTTGCTTGATTTCATATCTATTTTGGTCTCTATTTCAGTTTATATAATGTTGGTTTATGTATAAGTGCAAAACCAATACTTTTAATTGTATTAATGGAAAAAAATATTGGACGACACAAAAAAACATTGCATATATTTCCACTAATTACGGTTAGAAGTTGGTCTTCTTATTTTTAATGTGACACTCTTTCTTTCTTTGTGTAGACTCCTTCTCTTTTTATGGTGTAGACTCCTTCTTCATTGTTTTTTTTTTATTACTTGTGGGTTTTTTTAGATGCCACATCAATGCGTTTGGAGTACGTGTTTTTTATGCGCTTAGCGAACCGGACAAATGACGTCGAAAGTACACCAACAGAGACTCCATGACTTAGTGACCAAGTGATCGATTTGTTCTCTTTGATTTTTTGGGTAGATATTAAGAAAAACAACAAAAGATTGTAACAATGTGTTTGGATAAGATAACATTTGGCAACACGTCAAGAATATCACAGTTTATATGCCAAACGAATACGAATAGAGTATATCCAATTGGTAATTGTATTAGTCTTTTCGCTATTCTTATTACCAAAAAGTCTACATGGACAAACTTTTGGAAGTAGTTTTGTACTTGTCATTTACATAATTTCTACACTCCCTATATATCACAATTGACTATTTCAGGTTCTCTTTTCTAACAACGTTGCACTTTATTTCCAGTTTTGTATTTTTCTGTGTAAAACCTTATTTGGTAGAGCATAGAAAAGAGTATGATGCTCCATACTTATCCAATTATGTTAACATTAAAAATATTTAAGTGAACATTTAGTATAAGCAAAATATTTATGCTCCTAAATGCTATTCACCTCTATGCTTTGAGAAGAAATTTTTACATATCATTGAGCATTTAAATATTATAAAATTATTTTATCTATTAGATTTTTTATTATTTTATCTATTAGATAATCTCATAAATATATTTATATTCATTCTAAATTACTACTTAAAATTATTTTTTGTTTTATTATATTATACAATTTAGAAAATAATTATTTAAATATCATAATAAAACCATAGTATTCTAATTTTATATTCATATTTTAACTATATATATTTTAAATTAATATTATTATTAATTAATTTTTTCCATTTAATAAAATATAAGATAAATAATTTAAACGTAGAAAAATTT
>OVBE01004609.1:0-23545 GCA_900406425.1 Iberis pinnata | reverse complement strand
TAAACCTTGTCTTGCTTGCTCCACCAATAAAATGCATAAACTACCATTTCATGATTCAACTGTTACCTCTCATCATCCTCTTGATATTATTTTCTCTGATGTTTGGACTTCGCCTTTGCATTCTATTGATGGTTTTAAATATTATGTCATCTTTGTTGATCATTTCACTCGTTATACATGGTTATATCCGTTGCATCGCAAGTCTCAAGTTTATGACGTTTTTGTTAAATTCAAAGTGCTAGTTGAAAATCAGTTTTCCTTTAAACTTAAGACTCTTTATTCTGATAATGGTGGTGAATACATTGGTCTTTCGAATTATTTATCCACTAATGGCATCTCGCATTATACTAGTCCTCCTCATACTCCTGAACATAATGGTATTTCTGAGCGTCGTCATAGACATATAGTAGAAACTGGTCTTGCATTACTATCTCATGCATCGGTCCCTCGTACTTATTGGTCCTACGCTTTCTCTACGGCCGCATATTTAATTAATCGCATGCCTACATCTGTTCTTTCGAATCGTTCTCCTTATCAATGTCTTTTTAAAACGCCTCCCAATTATACTAAGTTAAGAGTGTTTGGTTGTCTTTGCTTCCCTTGGTTGAAACCTTATGCTCATCATAAGTTAGATACTAGATCATCTCCGTGTGTTTTCCTTGGTTATTCCTCTTCTCATAGTGCTTATCTATGCCTTGATCGCCTAACATCTCGTGTATATGTGTCTCGTCATGTTGTATTCCACGAATCTGTTTTTCCGTTTAATGTTGCAGGTGTGCTAACTTCTTCAGCTCATGTGTCTGTGCCCGATGCACTTGCCCCTTCTTCCTAGCCTCAAGTCACTCCCGTGGCTATCTATGCCCCTGCTCCAGTCCCTGTTCCATGCCCTGCTCCTGCCTCACCCGCGCCTCCACCTGTTTCTCCAGCGCCTGCCTCACCGTTATTACCGCAGCCTCATCTCGTTGCCATGCCTGTTCCTGCTGCTCCTCAACAAGAACCTATGCATTCCTCACCTCCACCTCAGCCACCTACGAACATACCTCCTCCGGAACCAGCTACCGATTCCACTCTCTCACCCGTACCAAGGAAAAGCTGCCGCATTCGGAAAGCTTCGGTTAAACTCAATTTGCACACCTCGGTTCAACAAATTCCGGACCAGCCACCAAAGACACTAGCTCAAGCCTTACAAGATCCACGTTGGAGAGATGCGATGCAGGCTGAAATCAACTCTCTTCTACAGAATAAGACCTATACTTTAGTCTCTCCTACTTGTGCTTCTAATGTTGTTGGTTGTCGTTGGGTTTATACTATTAAACGGTTATCTAATGGTGCTGTGGACAAGTTTAAGGCGCGCCTTGTTGCGAAAGGGTTTCATCAATGTCCTGGCATTGATTTCACTGACATCTTAGCCCCGTGGTTAAGCCCGCAACGATACGACAAGTTCTTAGCATTGCTGTCTCGTGCAATTGGCCCCTTCGACAACTCGATGTTAGCAACGCCTTTCTCCAAGGCACACTTCCGGATGAAGTCTTTCTGTCACAACCTCCTGGATTTCGTGATGCTCTTCATCCTTCCGCCGTGTGTAGACTCCATAAGGCGATCTATGGTTTAAAACAAGCACTGCGGGCTTGGTACAATGAGCTCCGCACATTTCTTCTCAGCTATGGTTTCATCAACTCTCTAGCAGATGCTTCTCTCTTCATCTACAACAAACATGGCGTCTTACTATACATGCTAGTCTACGTTGATGACTTAATCATCACTGGGAACAATTCCTCTCAACTCTCTACATTCATTAGCTCCTTATCTGCTCGTTTTTCTCTAAAAGACCTTAATGATCTCTCGTATTTTTTAGGTGTCGAAGTACACAGGATAGCTCGGGGTTTGCTCCTTACACAGACACGCTATGTAGCTGACCTCCTCCATCGCACTAAGATGTCCGACGCCAAACCAGCTCCTACGTTGCTTTGTCCTTCAACACCGCTCACTCTTCATGCCGGCGACGCACTACTTGATGCCAAAGAGTATCGGGCAGTTATAGGCAGCTTACAATACTTGTCCCTTACTCGTCCTGATATTAGTTTCGCTGTCAACAAACTCTCACAATTTATGCACCGTCCGACCTCGGTTCACTAGAGTGCGGCAAAACGTCTACTACGTCACCTAAGGGGCACGATGTCAAAAGGTATTTTCTTTAGTTCTCAAAATTCTCCATTGATACATGCCTTTACCGATGCAGATTGGGCGGGTGATCGTGATGATTACAAATCCACCGGCGCGTATCTTGTCTATTTTGGGAGTCATCCTATGGCCTGGTCTTCCAAGAAGCAGAGTGGTCTCGCTCGGTCCTCTACGGAAGCTGAATATTGGTCTATTGCTGCTACCACCACTGAGTTATCTTGGCTCCTCTCGCTCCTTCGTGAGCTTGGGATCCCTCTTCAGAACATTCCTACCATCTACTGCGACAACAAATGCGCCACTTATCTTAGTGCCAATCCCGTCTTCCACTCTAGGATGAAGCACTTGGCGCTCGACTACCACGTCGTTCGACAGAAAGTTCAATCACGTCAACTCCGAGTTCAACATGTTTCCACCAACGATCAGCTCGCCGATGTTCTTACCAAGCCTCTCCATCGGACTCGCTTTCATTATATGTGCAACAAGATTGGACTCACTACCGGTGCTCTATCTTGAGGGGAGATATTAGACTATAATCATATAAAATGATATCTTAATCATTCTATAATTATATATGTTTCCTTTTCTTCATATTATTGTACCTATATATATTCACCTTGTCTATAATGAGAATTGATCCTTTTTCCTAAACCTAATATATTGGTCAAATATTATCTGAATCAATATTATTGGGTTAAGATTTACATAGGCTATTATAAGTGTTAATTTGTATATGAACTATAAATAAAATTACTGATTTATACCCGAGTTATATGAGTTTTATTTTTATTTGATTTTAAAACTTAATTTTGGCTGGGGGTTTAAACAAAAAATGTGAAAATTTTGCTAAATAACTTCAACTATTAATATAAATTTTAGTATATTTTAATAATTTTTTGTGTATACTTCAATGTTCTTATATAAGTATATTATATATATATATATATATATCAATCTACATACATAACATAACACATCACTTAAGTTTATAAATAACTCAAAAGATAATGATAACCTGCAAAATTAGATTTATTTATCCAATACTAAACTATTTTGGATGACCTTACATTTTTTGTTGTTGTTGGATATCATTACACATTAGATATTGTATTGGATATCATTTATCAATAATTCAATAATCGTAGTTCAAAAGTATAATTGTGATAATGATATCTAATATAATTTTTCAAATTATCCTAGTAGATTATCATAACCAAGTCATCTATAATTCAAAAACTTACTATAAATTAGGTTTCATTTAAGATATCATCATATATAAACCAAAATTTTAAAAAGTCAAAGGTGAACTATAACGGGTTGTCGTTCGATCCCTACACGAATGATTTTAGAATATTGTGTTAATACCCGAATTCAGGTTTTGCGCAAACTCATATTCGAATTAAAAAAAGTTAGCCAATTTATGCACAATATTTAAAAATGTGTTATTTTCAACATTCGGTTTAACTATGTTAATTTTACGGTTAAATGGTGCTTCGCCAGATACCACGTCAAATTTTTTAAAAGTTAAAACATACCCAAAACGACGTCGTTTTGGGTCTTTTTAATTTATATGATTCTTTTTCATCCTTAGACCAGCATTAACGCTGCATTTTAAGTGTTTTTTTTTTAAAAATAGCAAAAAAATGTACAAAAGAGGAGAGAGGGAGAGATACGCATCTTCGTTCAGATACTTTTAGAAAGTATCAGAACTGCCACGTGGCAGGTTCTGATTGGCGGGGATTTTTTTTTGGTCTGATTGGCAGGAGTTTTTTTTTCTTTTGGTCGAGTGTTTTTTTTGTTTGTCTAGTGTTTTTTTTTTAGTTGTTTTTTTATAATTTTTTCTAAGGCTTGGTTTTTGGTTATTCAGTTCAGTTCCAGTTCTTCGGATCCTAAATTGGAATACCCAATTGATACTTTTCTAATTTTCGGTTCGGTTCTTGTCGGTTCCGGGTCGGTTCGGTTCCATTTTTTTTATTCATGATTTTGTGTAGGACTGGGTTTTCGGGTATTCGGTTCGGTTCCGGTTATTCAGATCCTAAATTCGAATACCCAATCGATATTTTTCTAATATTCGGTTCTATGTCGGTTTCAGGTATTTCAGACACGAAATACAAAAAAATACCCAAAACTTTTAGTTCTATGTCGATTTTTGGTTTTATGTTCAAATATTAATGCATTAACAAGTTAGTTTCATAAAATTTATGTTCAAATATTTTCAATTAAATTATAGTTACAAAAATAATATTATTTTATTCTAAAGATCCACCACTTGGTTCTACCATTAATCTCCTAAAATAAGTAAAATTTCTTAATTTTTCTCTAATCCTTAATAAATTAATAAATTAATCTAAAGAACCTTAAATTAGTATCTACCAATAATCTTGCTCTTAGAATCCCTAGTTCCGATGAATCATTGCAATACTCTGTCGACAATGCTGCGAAGAAACTAGAAATGATGAAGACAAAGAATCCATCGTCAAAGCTAAAAGATATCGAACACTATGAAGAGTGATCGCGTTGAAACGAGCTTGAAAGAATTGAACTGAGGTTTATCTTCCTCAACTTTTTTTTTTATCCTTTCTATTACAATACAATGAATTTTCATCTTAAGAAACATATCCATATTTTACATATTATGTTGATTATCTTGTAAAGAGAAGAACAGACAATACACATGAAATTGTTGCAAACTGATTATCTTATTTCATCAACAGAGATACACCTCTTTATATGATCTTTGGTATAACCATTTTTTCTTAAACTACGGACTAACTTAAGACTGAGAAATTAACATAAACTGATCATTAGCAATCGGATCTTATTAAACTAACCGACTTATGACCAAGTCATAACTTAAAGACTTATTAATCCTAACACAACCTCCCTTAAACTACAACCTTTCGGTTTAGTTTATACTTGGAACTTCACAAACACCAAGAAAGTCTCGTAGCTTCTCAAACGTATCCATCTTCAAAGGTTTTGTTACACATCTGAAATTTGTTGCTCTGATCCACAATGTACCAACCCACAATTCCATCATTAGCAATATCTCAGAGAAAATGAAATCTTACATCGATGTGCTTGCTTCTCTTGTGCATGACAAATTTTTTTGGACAATTTGATTGTAGACATGTTATCAAAAAAAATTGTTGTGCTTTCTCCTCTCTATTGAATCATGCCAATCTTCTCTAAGATTCTCCTTAACCATATAACTTGACACGCACATGTTGCAGCCGTAACAAACTATGCTTTAGTTGTGGACAAAGTAACCACTGGTTGTCTCTTGGATGACCACGATATTGCAGCATTTCTCAAGAAGAAGACAGATCCATAAGTATTTTTTCCTAGTGTCTAAGTGACCAGCATAGTCACTGTCGGAATAAGCTTGAAGAATATCACTTCCATCCCTCATATAATGTATTCCCAGATTGATAGTATCTTTTACATACCGAAGAACTCTCTTCACTGCTCTCGTATGCATTTGACTTAGATTATCCATGAACATGCTAATCAAGCTTAGTAAAGATATCAAATTTGGTCTTGTAGCTGCCAAGTACATCAAACACCCCACCATCTATTTATCGAAGCTTTTATATGTTTTCTCACACGGATCTTCTTTAACCAATTTGGTTCTAGGGACAATTCTACCGCATTGCACTCCTGCATCTTGAATCTTTCCAGTATCTCACGAGCATATTTTATTTGACTCATGTACATGCATGTGTTATCTTATATTATCTTCACTCCAAGAAAATACTTCATCTCTCCAAGATCAGACATATCAAACTATGTTTTCATTAAAACTTTAAATTCTTCTACCATCCTTGAATTACTTCCTGTCACAAATCATATCATCAATATACAATGATACCTTGAGTAATTACCTCCAATGTCAGTTTTGACAAACAACGTAGGTTCATGAGGACTTTTCTCCAATCCATTTTCTGTGAAGTATTTCTCAATACGAATTTACCAAGCTTGTTTAAGCCCATACAACGCCTTTTTGAGATTGTAGACTTATGATTCATGACCTTTCTTCTCAATTCCCTGCGGTTGATCAACATATATAGTCTCCTTAGATTCTCCGTACAAGAACGCACTTGATACAATTTTAGTCCTTTTTGTGCTGCAATTGCATGTATTACTTGATATTACTCGGTTTTAATGCATAATAGTGGGGCATTCATGTATGCTATTCTGCATTATTCCGAGTGTTTTCCTTGCATATTTTGCAGATTTTTAGGATTCTAGGTGTTCGGATCATGTTGGAGCAAAGTGATGCATTTCAGAGAATTTCAGAAGATTTCAGAAGTTGCAGAACAAAGTGCTCGATCGTGCAAGAAGGTGATCAATCGGGCAATTGGTTTAGAGAGTGCACGATTGGGCAAAACCCCCTGGAAAAGTCCGGAGATGAAGATCGATCGGGAAAAAGAAGAATGATCGTGCAGATTTACGAGATGCTCGATCGGGAAACCATGTGCCCAATCGAACACTTCCCCCAAGAAGAATTAAAGTTTTCCAAAAATTACAATCAAGTCATCAACTTATCCAATTTTCTTATTTTAGATTATTTTACTTTTCAAACTATAAATACATTATGTTTTACGTTTTTAGAACTAAGCTTTATTTTATTTTGGAGAGAATTACCGAGGGAGAAGAGATTCAGAACTTTGTATTTGGAGAATATTTCTGAACCCTTTTTAATAATTTGTTCTATTTCTATTATGTGTTCTTCAATGATATTGATTTGTGTTTGCTTGTCAATGTCTGAGTACTTCACTAGTTAGGTTTTAGAGTTTTCCAGAGAAATCAAGTTCTGATTGTTAGATTTATCATAAGGGGATAACAATTGTTAGGTTCCTAGTCTAGACTTGTTATTAATGCATGAATTAGATTGACCATCTAGTTTATTGAAATTAGACTAATAAGCCCAAAGAGATTTGGTTTAGAAGTTGGATCTAGTCTAGATGAATGAACGCTTTTGCTTGCGAGAGTATTATCTTGAATGCTTGTGAACAGATGAATCTAAATTGTAATGCATGATCAATTATTTAAAAGACGGCGAGAGTTTGTCTCTGATAATTTTAGCATAGGGTTTAACACTCTGAGAGGAGATTATTACATCTTTGTCTTCCATGTTGAGAATTATTTTCAAAGAAAATCTTTGAATGATAATTTGACTTTTAAACCTGACTACATGTGGTTTCTCTGATTCCGGACGCTTTTATTCTATTGTTTACAACCGTTTTTAATTTACTGTTTTGATTTCGATCACAACCAAACTTGATTATTTCTGCTTTAGCTTGATTCGAGATTTAACTAAAATGTGTACTTTCTGGTGTCTGTGGGATTCGACCCTATACTTTGCTACTTGATCTGTTCTCTGTAGTATTAGTCTTAGGATTTAAATTCTAGATCTATCAGAATTTTGGCGCCGTTGTCGGGGACCAATAGTGTCTTTCCGGTTTTTTTATTAGAATCTAGTCTAAAGTTTTTCTTTTTCAGTACTTATCTCCTTCTCTTCTGCTTGTTTTTGTTTTACAGGTGTATGATCAGAAGATCTGACAAATCCTCTGAATTTCCAAGCCTAAGTAACTCAAACTTGCAAGGATAGAGCGCTCAAACCGGAAAGCAAAGAAAGACGCAAGCTCATCCAATTCAATAGCTGACAACATTGATCCAATCATTCCAGTCATACCCCAAGGTCAAAACGATCCACCTGCTATTGAACTTAACCAATTGATCAACCAACTGCAAGGTGGTGGTAATGGCAATCAAGTGCCACCAGGCTAACAAAGAGCTGATAACAACCAAGCTCCACCGGGAAATAACAATCCTCAGAACGTTCAGAACGTCGATGCAAGAAACTTTGTCTTGTATATCCAGAGAGAGTTAATCAGCTCAATGCTCAAAACCATCCTCTTGTCGGTTCATTCAATAATCCTCAATCATTCTATGATAACAAGAATCCCATCCAACCCGCTCAACCTCAACGAAGGGAATACCAATTCCTTATTCAGCTTGTTCAGATGATCCGTAACAACCAATTCAATGGTTTACCAAATGAGCACCCAATGGATCATATTGACGCTTTTGAGGACATCTGCAAAACTATTAAACTCAATGGAGTAACCAGCAATTTCATGCACTGTAGTTTTCTCTGTCACTCTTTAGCCAGAAAGAGCACTTCGCTGGTTGAAGTCTCTACCTGCTGGATCCATTGTAACTTGGGAAGATTGCAAAGCTAAGTTCATAAATCATTTCTTTACTACTACCAGGACTAACACTTTGAGGAACAAGATATCTTCCTTTTCACAAAACTATGTGGAATCATTCTATGAATCGTAGGAGCGATTCAAAGAACTGCTTCGTGATTGTCCACTGATATCACTCGATTTTGATGCCTTTTAGTGAGTATTTATACTTTCTATTTGTCATCATTCAAGTGTTTTCTATGTGTTTTTTGAATATTTTCATGATTCCGGGTATTTTAGACGTTATGGAGCAAAAATGTGGTTTTATGCACGAAGTGGATACAATTTGACGAATGCAGAAGCATAGTTCAGCAGAAGAGCCGGAAGTTGATCGACATTTGGAAATGTTGCTACAAATGGAATGGACTGAGATTTTAACTCAAATTGGCCACGTGAGTTAGCTTTCATATGAAAGTTATTTAAGGTCAATCCATTGAGGCAATCAGAAGTTATGATGATTTTACTGAAAACTGGTCAAGCTGTCTCGCAGAAGAAGCATGTGCAGCACGTGATTAAAGATATCGATCAATCCACACATGGATCGATTCATCCTGAAGACTGCCGAATCTCCGTAAGTTTGGATCAATCGATCCGAATGCTCGAGGATTAATGAAGTTTGCCAAAAAGACATTTCCGTCCTCAAGACTTATCGTAGTTTTTAAGGTTTAGGTTTTATTCTCTTTTGACTTCTATATAAGTCAGAAGCTTAGGTTTATTTTTAAAAAGAAATTAAGCAAAAAACATCACAAACGAGAACAATATTTTATATTCTGAGAGAGACGAATCTGATACCTGTATTTTGGAGAAGAATTTTGAACTCTCTATTTATTTTAATTCAATTTTGGTTTTGAATTTGTTTTCTCTTTCAATGATTGTTGATTTCTTGACTATGTCTGAGTAGTCTTTTTGTTAGGTTTTAGGGATTTCCAAGGGAAAACAGGTTTTTGATGGTTAGGGTTTGATTTTAATAGATTTAAACTGTTAGGTTCTTAGTCTAGATTTATATTTATTGTTTGAATCAGCTTGATCACCTAGTTCATGATTTTAGATTAATAAATACAAATGAATTTGGTTTATCTAATCTGATATAGTCTAGATGAATAAGTATCTTTGCTTGCGGAAGTATTGTCTTAGAATAGTTATGAACATATCGAATATGTAGTCATTGCATGATTTTGTTATCTGTTTTAGAGATCTAAAACTTCGGGAGAAGGTTAATCTTTATTTCTAGAGATTCTATCATAGGGTCTAATACTTCGGGAGGAGATTAGTCTATTGCTTTCTTTTGAGTTGATAATTATTTTCATTGTTAATCTTGCTTGTCAACCTGAACCTCAAACCTGAATACCTGTGGAACTTCCCTATCGCCTAGCGTTTTATTCTATTGATTTCCATTTTCTTTTTAATCATTCGTTTTACTTTTAAATAATTCTAAAAACATTCTCTATTTTATCTTGTCTTAGCTAGAATCGAATTTTAAACTGAGAGACGTACTGTCTGGTCTTCGTGGGATCGACCCTTTACTTTACTACAAGGATCTATTCTCTGCAGTATAGATTTAAGATTTAAAACCTGAGCCTATCAGATTTTTGGCGCCGTTTCCGGGGACCAAATACAGTGCCTTTTAAGTTTTTCTTAGAGTCTAGTCTAAGATTTTATTTTCAGTACTAACTTCGTTCTTTCTACTTGTTTTTGCTTTGAAGGTGCATGAACAGGAGATCTGAAAAATCACTTGAACTGCTTATTCTCACAAAAGAAGAACTTGCTCGATTAGAACGCCCAAACCAGAAGTCTAGAAGAAGCGCCAGTTCACCCATACCAATGGCTGAGAACGTAATTCCAAACCCGATCATTCCTTTAAGACAGAACGCCCAAATCCCTCAAGGCTTGGAGCAGATATGACAGTTTGGGCTAAACCAACAAGGAGGTAATCAAGTGCCGCCTTTGAATCTCGAAAGAGATACAAATCGAAGAGTTGAAAACGTCAATCTAGGCGATAGAAATGGAGAACAAGCTCCATCCGGACCAAACAGAAATCGCCCACCTCCCCAGAACATGGTACTTGTTGGCGATTTCAACAACCCAGAGGCCTTCCTGGTCAATAGGAACGCCCTTCACCCCCACAGCTTCAGAGATAGAACTACAAGTTCCCGTTTCAGCTGATCCAGTTGCTCCGACAAAACCAGTTTCATGGCTTGTCAACCGAGCACCCTATGGATCATATTGACAGTTTTGAAGACATATGCAGCACTACCCAGCTGAATGGAGTCTCTAAATACTTTGTACATTGTAAACTCTTCAACCATTCTTTAGCTGATAGAGCTCTGAGGTGGCTAAAGTCATTACCTGCTAACTCGATAGAAACTTAGGATGAGTGCAAAGCCAAGTTTCTGAACCATTTCTACACCTCCACCAGAACCAAAAAATTTGAGAAGTAAGATCTCCCAATTCCAACAAGGGCCGGTGGAATCATTCTATAAGGCATGGGACAGGTTCAAGGAGTACCTGCGGGATTGTCCACATCATGGTTTTTCTGAACTAAACCTCTTGAACACTTTCTATAGAGGTATTGATCAAAAATATCAACTTTCTATAAGTAATGGTGACTTCATGACTAAACCCGTGAATGAAGCTTACAAGCTCATCGACAATCTTGCTGCTAGTAATAGCAACCATTATCGTGATTTTGATCGAAGGGTTCCGATCATCTGGTTTGGATTTTTCTGGACTAGTAGAGGTAAAGGAGCTTCTTACTCAGTTTCTGAAGAAACAAAATGAGAAGTATGTGAGTTTTGCTGAAGATGTTGAGAAAGTTGAAGCTGATTGCTTTGCAGTCAATTAATCCGAGAACATAGAAGAAGTTAGCTACATAAACAGTCAGGAACAAAGGGTGTACAACCAAGGGTATAATCCAGGTTACAACAAGGGTAATCGGTCATGGAGATGTACCAATGTCGCGAACCCTCAGTATCAGACTTACCCTCCTAAGCATAACTTTGCACAAAAATCTTGACAGACATTTGTTCAGAAAACGGGTTTTCAACAAGCCCCTCAACAGGGTTTCCAGCAGACGGTCTAACCTCAAGCTCAGCAGGATAATAAGATGGAGGTAATTCTGAAACAAATCTTAAAGAGTCAGCAGTAGTCTGAAAAGAACTTGAATGCAAAGTTGGACGGTATGTATAATGATTTGAACAATAAGTTTGAATCATTTTCTACTCCTGTAAAGAAGTTAGATGTACAAGTTGCTCAAACTTCTGAAGTAGTGAAAAGACAAGCTGGTATGCTACCAGGGAAGGTTGAAGATAATCCCAAGGGATATATCAAGGCATTAAATTCGAGTTCTGATGGAAAGGGTGAAAACTCTGCAGAATTTGCAGATTCTTGTAATGAAAAAATGATGCATAAGTGTAGATCGATCGATCCGGAGTTACGGGAAAGTAATGTTGAGGGTCTGACTGATCGATCCATGGAGGGATTCGATCGATCCAAAGTTACAAAAAAGCTCAGACGCTTCAGATCGATCGATCCATCAGACAAATTTCCGAAGAACCAGCCGACCGATCGATCCAAGGAAGGACCGATCGATCCATCCCCAAAACATGCACCAAGTTCAAAGCAACTTGCTAAGATTCAAACCTCTTGCCCCAACAGACCTAAGGCCTCTATTGAAGAACACATGTACTATAATGTTGTTTCTCAACAGTTTCTTCCTTTAAGAAGAATTCACAAGGTAGAGGACCCAGGTGAGTTTGTGATCCTAGT
This sequence comes from Iberis pinnata, assembly GCA_900406425.1. Lineage (NCBI taxonomy): Eukaryota > Viridiplantae > Streptophyta > Magnoliopsida > Brassicales > Brassicaceae > Iberis > Iberis pinnata. The sequence continues at coordinate 11,348 of OVBE01004609.1, read as the reverse complement.
AAAGGTTAATGGAGTCTTGTTCAATCATTCGTTGTATGATATTGGTGCTAATGTTAGCATCATGTCAAAGATAGTAGCTGAGAAGTTGGGACTCAGGGATATAAGACCTTTTGGAATGTTGTTTGCCTTGACTTACAATTCCGTTGTGGCTTCTAGTTGTTTCGTCTCTGATGTTATGGTACAAGTGGGTGATTTCATAATCCCAGTTGATTTCCATGTCTTTGACACGAATGAGAATTCTGAAGGATCGTTGGTTCTGGGTAGGTTGTTCTTAGCATCAGTAGGAGCTGTAATGCGTGTTCCTCGGAAGCAAATCTATCTAACCAACATCCAAAAGTCATACAACTATCCTATAGTACCCTATGTACAAACAGCAAGGATCATAGCGATCTAATAAGTAAAAGTTGAGCAGGCCCCCCAAACTGAAGTTGAAGACTCTGATGTTAAAGTCAAGATAAAGGAATCTTAAGTTCAACCCAAAGTTACTACCGCAAGAATGAAGAAGAGGGGGAAGATTAACTTACAGACGGTCGTTGAGGGTGCTGAGTTGAATCTGGATGATCAAGGTAAAGAAAAGGATGCATCAAAACCGGTTTCGAAGGACAAGGGAAACGGTAAGATGAGTTTGAAATAAGGCAGGAAGAACATTCACATGACTTTGATTCCTAAGTCAATAGGTGAAGAATGGATTAATTATAGAGAGTAAAGGTTTTCCAAAACCTTTCTCTAAGGTTAGGATTCCTTTTTTCAAGGTCTTAAAAACAAAGGAAAAATGATTTCAAGAAGGCATCAATGAATAAGATGTTGAAGCTGCAAATATCAGAAAAGGATGGGAGAACGATAGCCTCTATTGGATTTGAACCAGATTCAACATAGAAGGTAAGTGGGTCTAGCTATAGACGATAAATAAAGCGCTGAGTGGGAGGCAACCCACTAATCTTTTTTATTTTCTTTTCTTTTTTTAGAGTCAGTCCTAATTAGTTAACTAACCTATTAATATTTAGTTTTGAGTTTGAAAGATGTTTCAGGAAATTCAAAAATTTTAGGTCAGACATTCAGCTCGATCGATCCGTCTATGGATCGATCGATCCATGCCCATGAATTTTTTACGTAATAAGAGATTGATCAATCCGTCTAGGGATCGATCGATCCATCGTATAAAAATTTTCAGCCGATCTTTGTTTCAGGTAAGTACTGAAATTCTTTTAAACTAATTTTCCTATTTATTTTGGTCATTATTCCTGCTCTTGGGTTTATTTCACACTGGGACGATGTGATTTAAGTATGGGTGAGGGAGTATAGTTACTAATCATATTTTATGTCTTTTTGATGTTTCATCAGTTTGGTGAAAATTTTCAAAAAAAAAAATCGATTTTTAAGTAGTCGAGTCGAATGAACAATGACCAAAATCTATGATGATAACCAACCTAGTGTGAGAATAATATTGATCTTCTTAGATTACTGGCTTAGATTTATGTGCTATGTTTAGGATTGGAACCCCATTGCTGATTGTTTTATTTTCAAAAGTCTGGATCTTTTGGATTGTTGATGATTTGATGCTAGCTCTGCCATGATAGGACTTAATACTGAACTTAATTTCTCTTGCTTGTGGTGGTAAGATACTTTGAAAGCTAAGTGTCTTGCTCTTCAGTTTTCTGTAAAACCGACAAGTTCTTTCAGTATGATCTGGATCCTTTCTCTCCCTTCCTTCAGAAAAATCGGTTTAGAAAAAGAGTTGAAAGTGTGACCTAGAAGTCCGTAGTCATTCCCAGGCTGTTTAAAAAACCATTAAGAAAAAAATTAAAAAAGAAAATCGCAGAAAAGTGCGAATCTTTCAAAAAAAGAGAAAAGAAAAAAATAAAAAAGTGCGAATCTTTCAAAAAGAAGTGAGAAAGGAGGAAAAAGGGTCAGGACCAGAAGTCGTTGGATGTTGTGTTTGGTATGGGCACTTTGATAGAAAAGTTGCTTGTGCGCATTGAAACAGAACCCCATAGGTAAGAATGCATCTATTCTAATCAAATTGAACTTAATGAGGTGGTTGAGATGATTTGATAGTTTGATTGATGTTGGAGTGTTTATACTTGATATTTATCATCATTCGAGTGTTTTCTATGTGTTTTTGGTATATTTTAATGATTCCATGTATTTAAGACGTTATGGAGCAAGAAGGTGGTTTTATGCATGAAGTGGATACAATTTGACGAATGCAGAATTGGAGTTCAGCAGAAGAACCGGAAGTTGATCGATATTTGGAGATGTTGCTACGAATGGAATGGACTGAGATTTTAACTCAAACTTTCCACATGAGTTAGCTTTCATATAAAATTTATTTGAGGTCAATCCATTGAGGCAATCAGAAGTTATGATGATTTTAATGAAGACTGGTCAAGTTGTCTCGCAGAAGAAGCATGTGCAGCACGTGATTGAAGAGATCAATCGATCGATCCTGAAGACTGCCAAATCTCTGTAAGTTTGGATCGATCGATCCACACTTGGATCGATCGATCCGAATGCTCGAGGATTAATGAAGTTTGCCAAAAAGACGTTTCCGTCCTCAAGACTTATCATAGTTTCTTAGGTTTAGGTTTTACTCTCTTTTGACTTCTATATAAGTTAGAAGCTTGGGTTTATTTTTAACAAGAAATTAAGCACAAAACACCACAACGAGAACACAATTTTATTTTCTGAGAGAGACGAATCTGATACCTATATTTTGGAGAAGAATTCTAAACTCTTCTATTTATTTTAATTCAATTCTGGTTTTGAATATGTTTTATCTTTCAATGATTGTTGATTTCTTGACTATGTATGAGTAGTCTTTTTGTTAGGTTTTAGGGATTTCCCAGGGAAAACAGGTTTTGATGGTTAGGGTTTGATCTTAATGGATTTGAACTGTTAGGTTCTTAGTCTAGATTTATATTTTTATTGTTTGAATTAGCTTGATCACCTAGTTCATGATTTTAGATTAATAAATACAAAGGGATTTGGTTTATCTAATCTGATCTAGTCTAGATGAATAAGTATCTTTGCTTGAGGGAGTATTGTCTTAGAATACTTATGAACATATCGAATCTGTAGTCATTGCATGAATTTGTTATCTGTTTTAGAGATCTAAAACTTCGGGAGAAGGTTAGTCTTTATTTCTAGAGATTCTATCATATGGGTCTAATACTTCGGGAGGAGATTAGTCTATTGCTTTCTTTTGAGTTGATAACTATTTTCATTGTTAATTTTGCTTGTCAACCTTAACCTCAAACCTGAATACCTGTGGAACTTCCCTATCACCTAGCATTTTATTCTATTGATTTCCATTTGCTTTTTAATCATTCGTTTTACTTTTAAATCATTTTAAAAACATTCTCTATTTTATCTTTTCTTAGCTAGAATCGAATTTTAAACTGAGAGTCACACTGTCTGGTCTTCGTGGGATGGACCCTTTACTATACTACAAGGATCTGATCTCTGCAGTATAGATTTAGGATTTAAAACCTGAGCCTATCATCTACACCACGGTTTCTCAGATGTAAGTCTCCTCAACACATTCGATAGAGGAATTGAAAAAAAAAATACCGGATGTCCTTAGATACAACAAGCGATGGAGACTTTATGCAGAATCCTATTCCAGATGCTTATCATCTAATAGAGAATCTAGCGGCCAGCAATAGGAATCATTGCCCAAAGTTTGATCGTCATACAAAGGTTCCTATATTGGCTACTAACTCAAAACTCTCAGAGTGGAAAGGAAAATTCTCAGAGATGAAAGGATTGATCACTCAACTTCTAAAGAATCAGAATCAGAAAAACAGGTCAGTGCTGTAGACGATTCCGAAGTTGATTGCTTTGCAGTCCGAAAGCAGAATTCTGAAAAGGAAGTAAATTACATCAATGGTCAGGGTCAAAGGGTGTACAATCAAGGGTATAATCAAGGATTTAACAAGACTCATTCCAATATGTCTTGGAGAAGTACTAACGTTGAAAACCCCCCAAGATCAACACTATCCTTAGCAACAAAAGAATTTTGTGCAGAACTCTAATTCAGGCGGTTTTCAAAAAACCTCTCAACCTGTATTTCAACAACCACTACCAACTCAACCTCAGCAGAGTAACACAATAGAGATGATGTTCAAGCAACTTTTAAAAGGCCAACAACAGTCGCAAAGAGAAGTGAAAGAGCTGAATAAAAATTTGAAGCACTTTCTACACATGTGAAGTATTTGGATATACAAGTTGCTCACACTTCTGAAGCTGTAAAGAGACAAGCTGGTGTCTTTCCTGGGAAAGTTGAGGATAATCCAAAAGGTTATTGTAAGTATTTAGTTGGTAATTTGGAAGAAAGAACTGGTGATTTGGTACAAGGTGCAGATTTTGAAAAGTTGGAGAAAGATTCAGAGGAAACTTCCCGATCGAGCACACTTCGCCCGATCGGGCAAAGCGGTTTCGGAGGAGGAGATCGATCAGGCACTCCACGCCCGATCGTCCACCAAGGCAAAAACATTCCAGGAGCTTTTGATCGTTCGGGAACATCACCAGCCCAATCGATCTCTAATATCAGAAAAAAATGAGAACATTTTGCCCGATCGGGCAACACTTGCCCGATCGTGCATACGCACATGGATTCAAAAATTCTTTTAAATGCTTATAAACCGAGAATTCCATACCCAGTGCCACCTACAAAGCCCATATCAGAGTTTGAGGATGGGGAGATGATTGGGAAGCAACCAAATCTACTCAGGAAGCTTCATAAGCTGCAAGACCCATGGGAATTCTTAGTTCCTTGTTCAATCAATGGAGTGGGATTTACAGATTTTCTATGTGATACTGGAGCTAATGTGAGCGTTATGTCAGCGACTGTTGCTGAAAGATTGGGGATATCAGGTATCACACCTTCAAGTATGACTTTTAAGCTTGCAAATAATTCTACTGTATCTTCCAGTATGTTTATCGCTGATCTCTTGGTCCACGTTGGGAATTGTCTCGTTCCTATTGATTTCCATATTTTGGAGATGAATGGGTACCAAGATGAACCTTTGGTTCTAGGGAGACCTTTTCTGGAAACCGTAGGAGTCGTAGTTGATCTATCTAACCAGCGCATATCTATGAAGAACGTTAAGAAAAGATTTTTCTATCCAGGGATTCCTTCAAAGGGAACACCTAGGTTGACTATGGTAAAAGAGGAAGAGACGAAGCATGAAGTTCATATTGAACAAGATCCTAAGTGTGTAGTTGCTGAAGCCTTACACAAAGAGCCTCAAATCTCAATAAGGAATGACAATCTCAAGGTTAAGGAGAAGGTAAAAATGGAACCAAAGCATATAAGGAAGGAGTCTCAAGTAGCTTTGATCCCTCAATCAATAGTTAGGGATACAATTGAGTAAAAGGTGAAAAGCAAGGGGTTCTCAAAACCCTTCTCAAAGTTTAGAGTTTTACTCACCCCAGAGTTCATAGAGAAATGGATTGATGTTCAAATGGTGTGATGGGTAAGATTCTGAAGCTAAAGATGTCTGGATTTGGAGCCTGTTATGGAACATAGCTGGATGTTCATTCCATTCCAACTTAAAGGTAAGTACCGTCAAGCTAAGTGATGTTAAACAAAGCGGTGAGTGGGAGGCAACCCACTATTTGGAGTCCAGATTAGTTGTTTTTAAATTTTGAGTCAGTTTTAGTCCTCACTTACTTATTTTTAATTTTGAGTTCAAAGTGATTCAGGTTATTACTGGTGAAAGATCTTCAAGACGTTCCGGGTTTTCTCTTATATGTTTTCATTACTCATCATCTCACTTCAATTGTTGGTTCTCTTATTGGTTTCTTTCTTGATTCTTGCTAATATTGATTATTATTGCTTAGATCATTGCTCACCATTCACCACCTTTCTTGATGTTTTGACTTGAGTTGATTTTAGATTCATGATCGATTGGTTTTTCTCGTTAAGTAATTCATGATTCTTGCTAATTATAATTAGTATTGCTTGATCATTTCTCTTTACTTGCTAATTGATTGTGTGATACTGGAATGATTATTGTTAACTGTTCTGAATGATGCCTCTTATATATGATTCTTGCTGATTTTTTATTAGTATTGCTCGATCATAATGTCTTTAATGGTTTCTCCTACAACTGATTCTTGTTAGTTTTTAAGCTATCATTGCTCAATCATTGTTCAACCATTGATCACATTTCTCTTGAATGTTTGTTCATTTTGCAGGCATAGCAATTGAGGCATAGGAGTTCAAAATAGATTTAGGCGCAATTCACCTTCAGTATATCTCTTTCCCTGAATCTCATATAGTATTTATTGTCTCATCCATTACAGACTTTTCTATTGATTCTGGTTACTTCTATACCTTCTCTTGGATTTATTTTCACACCAGAACGGTGTGAAGTAAGTCTGGGAGAGGGTGTAATGATACTAACTACGTTTTGATGTTTTGTCTTTTTGGTGAAAATTTTTAAATTTTTCGTTTTACTTTAGCTGATTCTATCGAGTCGAAGAAACCATGATCAAAATCAATGATGATAAATAACCAAGTGTTGGTATGTTTTTCGATCTCTCTAGATTACTGACTTAGATTAATTGCTGAGATTAGGATTGGAACCCCATTACTGATTGATTTTTTTCTGAAAGTTCTAGTCTTTTGAGTTATTGATGAATTGATGCTAGCTCGGCCATAATAGGACTCAATTTAAATCTGAATTATTCTTGCTTATGGTTTTGATATACCCTGATTAGGTACCTTGCTCTTCAGTTTTTTGTAAAACCGACAAGTTCTTTCAGTACTGTCTGGGCCCTTTCTCTCTCTCCCTTCAGAAAATAAAAGAAAACGGTTCAGAAAAAGGGTTGAAAGCGTGACCTAGAAGTCCGTAGTCAACCCTAGCGAATAGCCGTCTGCTTGAAAAGAAAAAAAAGAATAAAAAGAAAAGAAAGAAAAGCGCAGAAATGAGACGAAAAAAAGGAGAAAAACAGTAAGATAAGAAAAAGAAAAAAAGAAGTGAGAAAGGGAGAAAAAGAATCAGGATCGGAAATCGGTTGATGCTCTGTTTGGTATGGGCATTTCGATAGAAGAGGTACTTGAGTAATTTGATTGATATACCATAGGTGAGAATGCATGTATTTGAAATTAAATAAATTTAAAGAGCTGGTTGATATGATTTGGTACTTGATTGATGTGTGATTTAGAGTAGGAAACATGTTATTAGTTTAGTGGTGGTCAACAATTAAATCAAAGTAGTTGTTTGAGATTAGTGTCTTTTGGATTTGAAATTATGCTTATAGTTTTTGAGATTTTGTGAGTTTATGTGTGGTCCATTTCAGACATCTTCTCCAGATTGAATCTTGCTTTACTTGAGATCAAACAAAGATCTAAGTCTGGGGGAGTTTATATTACTCGGTTTTAATGCATAATAGTGGGCATTTATGTCTAATATTTTGTATTATTTCGAGTATTTTCCTTGCATATTTAGTAGATTTTCATGATTCTAGGTGTTCAGGTCGTGTCGGAGCAAAGTGATGCATTTCAGAGAATTTCAGAAGATTTCAGAAATTGCAGAACAAAGTGCTCGATCGTGCAAGAAGGTGATCGATCGCGCAGTTGATTTAAAGAGTGCACGATCGGGAAACATAGTTGCTCGATCGGGCGAAACCCCCTGGAAAAGTCTGGAGATGAGAATCGATCGGGAAAAGGAAGAATGATCGTGCAGATTTACGAGATGCTCGATAGGGCAACTATGTGCCCGATCGAGCACTTCCCCCAAGAAGAATTAGAATTTTTCCAAAAATTGCAATCAAGTCCTCAACTTATCTAATTTCCTTACTTTAGATTATTTTACTTTTCAAACTATAAATATATTATGTTTTAGGTTCTAAGAACTAAGTTTTATTTTATTTTGGAGAGAATTACTGAGGGAGAAGAGATTCAGACCTTTGTATTTGGAGAAGATTTCTGAACCTTTTTTAATAATCTATTCTATTTCTATTATGTGTTCTTCAATTATATTGATTTGTGTTTGCCTGTCAATATCTGAGTAGTTCACTAGTTAGGTTTTAGGGTTTCCCAGGAAAATCAGGTTTTGATTGTTATATTTATTATTAGGGGATAATAATTTTTAGGTTCTTAGTCTAGACTTGTTATTAATGCATGAATTAGATTGGTCATCTAGTTTATTAAAATTAGACTAATAAGCACAAAGAGATTTGGTTTAGAAGTTGGATCTAGTCTAGATGAATGAGTGTTCTTGCTCGCGAGAGTATTGTCTTGAATGCTTGTGAAAAATTGAATCTGAACTGTAATGCATGATCAATTATTTAAAAGACGGCGAGAGTTTTTCTCTGATAATTTGAGCATAGAGTTTAACACTATGATAGGAGGTTATTCCATCTTTGTCTTTCATGTTGAGAACTATATTCAAAGAAAATACCTGAATGATAATTTGACTTTTAAATCTGACTTCATGTGGTTGCTCTGATTCTTGACGGTTTTATTCTATAGTTTACAACCGTTTTTAGTTTACTGTTTTGATTTTGATCAAAACCAAACTTGATTATTTCTGCTTTAGCTTGATTCGAGATTTAACTAAAATGTGTACTTTCTGATCTCATGAGATTCGACCATATACTTTGCTACATTGATCTGTTCTCTGCAGTATTAGTTTTAGGATTTAAATTCTAGACCTATCATTGCTCTAGTGGTATCCCACCTTGAAACTGGTGCAAAAACTTCCATGTAATCAATCACATATCTCTGAAAGTAACCTTCAGCTACTAGACTCGCTTTGCACCTATTTCTCATGTTTCATTCAGCTTTGTTTTAAATATCCACTTAACACCAATTGTGTTTACTCCCTGAGGTAGATTACAGAGCTCCTAAGTTTCATTCCTTTCAATAGATTAGAATTTTTTATCCATTGCTTATCTCCACTTCGCTTCTTGAATTGCTTCCTCAAAGTTGGTTGGATCTGTAATTGAAGTGAACAGACCAAATACTTTCATGAACATGACAAGATCTGAAACTTCATGTTCTTCCTCATCTAATAACCCTTGTCCACTTACGTATTCATTCATCCAAGTTGGAATTGTTCTCACTCTTTTTGTGTGTTAAACTATTGTGTCACTTCACTTCTTCAACTACTTCATGTTCTGTGTTCTCCTTCTTGTTAACTTCTTCATTTCATGTTTCAGACTTTTATTCATCAAAGTCAAATATATTTGACTTCTCCCTTGATCCGTTGCTCCACTCTCATTCAACATCTTCATCAAAAACTACATCTCTGCTAATGATAATACTATCTTCCACCGGATCATACAACATGTATGCTTTGGATTCCTCGCTTACTCTAAACATAACAAACTTGATGCTTTTGTCATCTAACTTCTTTCTTTTCTCCTTGGAAATGTTGCCGTGAGCAATACAACCAAGCAACTTAAAATGGCTTACTGATGGTGTATAACCACTCCAAGCTTCTTCTGGAGTTACTATTTTTTAAGCTGTTGTGGGACTTGTATTTAGAATGTACACACTCCAATTGACAACTTCAGGCCAAAATTTCTTTGGTACTTTTTTCCCTTTCATGATGCTTCGAACCACATTGAGAGTTGTTATGTTCTTTCTCTCTGCAACTCCGTTTTTTGCGGAGTATATGCAGCAGTCAATTGTATTTAAATCCCATGAGTTGCACAAAGATCTTTGAACTCATTTTAGTTGTATTCTCCTCCCTTATTTGTATGCAAACACTTGATCAATAACCCGATTTCTCTTTCCATAGTATATTGCCTCCAACTTCTCAGATCATAAAAAATAACCCACAATTTCCTTGAATAATCATCTATAAAGGTGATTATGTATCTCCTTTGTGTTGGATTCTGGTGTGAAAGAACCACAAAGGTCTGAATGAATCAGTTTTAGCTTTTGGTTAGCTCTCAAATTGCTTCTCTTTGGAATAACATCTCTTTGTTGCTTTCCGACCAAACAATCTTCACACAGCTTGCTTGGAGCCTTGATATCTGGTAATCCTTTCACCATGTCACCTTTTAGTCCATTAATCCTTTGTAACTTAAATGACCATACCTACAATGCCATAAGAACGTACTGTCTTTGGAGGTTGTCTTGGAACATGTAGATTATGTTGGCATTGTCTTTGCTTTGACAACAAACATTCGATTGGTTGTCATAGATGTCTCCATGATAAATCATTTATATAGATGATACAACTAACATACGTTGTTTTGCATCCGAAAGGAGAATCATCTTTTAACAAGTTGACCAATGCTTAGAAGATTGTTCTTCAGTTCAGGAATGTAATACACATTAACGATAGTGTTTGACACACCATTAACCTCCATTTTAACGTTTCCTTTTCCCATGACTTCCATCTTCGAATTTTCTCCACGCTTGACATGATATTTGTAGTTTAGATCAATGTCACTAAACCACTCCTTCTCTCCACACATAAGTGGTTACTGCATCATGAATCAAGAAACCACACTTTTTCTTTCGCAACTTCTGTGTATGCTCATCAATAGACATATTCTTGATGTCTTTTGATTCCTCGATAGAATATATTATGTATATGATCCGTTCAGACAAGGTTCTTAGTACCTTCTCTACCACTTTTCATCAGGCATATCTTCGCCGAGATTTTTAATGTCATTACCCATAGTCATCACTCTTGAGAAATATTGCTTCACATTTTCTCCATTCTTCATTTCAAGAATTTGAAATTCTCTCCATGTTCTTTGAAGTTGTGCACTCTGCACACGTTCATTTCCTTGGTATTTAGCCTTCATTGAATCCCATAAATCTTTGGCAGTGTTCTTCACCATAATCTGTTTGAGTATCACCTTATCTATTATAGCAAACAAGTAATTATTTACCTTAAGGTCCTTGAGTTTAACTCCGCCAAATTTGTTCTTTGTTGTCCATTAAGAACAGTTCCACGAGGTGGTTCTGTGATTTCTTTTTCGATCAGATTCCACCACTCCTTAGATCGAGTCATATTCTCTATCAACAAGGCTCAATGTTCGTAGTCTCCATAAAACTGTGGTATGCTCAACATTCCATCTTTCTCTGAACTCATAATGATCACTCTTTTGTTTATATTTCTCTCTAGTTTGCTCTTATAAAAAGGGGTCAAAATCTATTGTGTCCCAATGGACACAAAAATGATCTACAATTGACAAAATAATCTACCATGTCCCATTTCATTAATGAATTAATGAATGGACAATTTTGCCCTTTCTTTTAATTAAAAGAAATTATTTAAAAGAAAAAAATCACCCAATCAAATTTCTTCTTTTCTTCTTCATCTTCATCGTCTTCTTCATTCTTCCTCTTCTTCTTAAATTTTCTGATTTTTTTA
>OVBE01004608.1:0-23548 GCA_900406425.1 Iberis pinnata | reverse complement strand
TATATATATATATATATATATATATTTAAAACTTTCTGTAATTAAATGCTTACAATAAAATTAGATATATACTCACAACAAATTATGTCACATCCCCACGTCGGCTCAAAAATATTATAAACCCTGGGACAAAATATAATTTTTAGGTTTTTTTGTAGTAGTTTTGTTTTAAAAATTTGTTAAATAACACTATCAAACATTTATGTGTTAGATTTCAACTATAAAAGTTTATTCAAAACTTAAAAAAAAAAATTATGGACCTTTTTATTACTATTTAAAATTTTTATATATAATTTTTTAAAAAATAGATCCCTAAATTAATAGTACATGAGACGTAGTCCCGGAGCGGTCGCACTCTTTGTCTCCTATAATGAGCCGTACTGATACATCCCATGTAGATATGGCGGAGGCAGACGGTCCTGATATTTTACAGACTACCATTTAAAATAAATAAAACAGGCCGATTCTTAACTAATTTTTTGAAAATGGTCCGCTTAAACTAAAAAATTTAAAAATAAAATTGAACCGCAAACTCATGTTTAATATGTTTGGTCTCAAGAACGATCCTAGACGAAGGCGCCTCTAGTCGCACACCAGCAACCAAAGGACATGGATGATACTGAAGTCTGTGTTCTACACATGTGGATTCTCTATCATAATGGTGGCTTAGATGTTATATAACTCAGTAGTTGCGACCGCTGGGATAGAAGTTGGATGCACGAGGCTTGTGCAGCCTGCTAAGGCAACCTTGATTTTGAACTTCATCCTAGGTCTATCAGTTGTGATTGACTTTTTGTTGTGTCTTAATTTTATTTTCTTATTTTTTTTTTAAGTTTGGGCTTCCGTTATTAGGTCTAAAATTTTATGTCACATTATATTTGTATTAATTTTAGAGTTACATCTTTTATTGGACATATTTTCTTCTAATATTGAAACATTCATATATGAGGAATTTCACAATGTTTTATAATTTAGATAGTATCTTTTATTAATATATACTAATAATCAGGCATTTAGAGGAATTCCACAATGTTTTATAATTTAGATCATTCTAAAATATATGCTTCCATTTTCGGTAGCTATTCTTTAGTTAGGATCTTTTATCACGTCATGTATGAGGTTATCTACCATTTGTAGGTTTTATTCTTTCTCGTAGTGAAAAATATTGTACCTTGTAATGAGTTATATACTCTAAATTAATATTTAATATAATTGATGACAAAAAGATCAGGTCGACATCCAAAAACCAAACCAACCTCAAATCACAACATTAAATCAGATTGGTTTGCAAAACCACATAAATTTTCTTAAAAAATACAAAATCAATCTAAACCAGAAAATAACTCTAGAGATAAACTCTAAAAAGGATCATAAAAAAATTCTAACACCTAAATGCCACCATGAGCTGAAGAATAACTAGATATAGCCTGTTTGCTGACGGAGCATTCAAAAGGTTGTCAGCCGGAGTCAACAACCACCCACAATGCGAAAGAGATGACAGAAGAGAAACATTTGGTCCAGAAAAAAGATGCTGCCAGAAGCCAAGAAAAGAAACAGTCGAATAAACGTCGAAGAAGATAGAAAAACACCAGTCGAAAAACACCGATTCAAATAGATATTAAAACAAAATATTACATAAGTTCCCTTTCAATACGGTTTNTTTGGTTTTTTTTTTTTTTTTTTTTTTGCATATATATACGTTTTAAAATAATTAGTAAGAAAATGATTTCATTTAATTTTAAAAGTTTGAGTGAAGTAGTTGAAAATAATATATGACTGATATTTGTTAGTTTGAGTGAAGTAGTTGAAAATAATATATGACTGAAAATAATATTCTTGTTAATTGTCAAAGTATATATTTAAATTAACATGGTTCAGTTTTTTATTTCCTCTTTATTTGTCTATGAGTATAAGGATTCCATATACATGATATGGTTTGGTGGAAAAAAAAAAGACTTGGGAAAAGAAAAAGAAAAAAAAACTCACGTTAGACTATGAAAGAACCTACAAATTTGAAATTCTAGTTTCTCGTTTTNCAAATTAAAAAAAAAAAAAAAAAAAAATACAAACTCCACCAAGAAGAAATCTAACTTGAAAAATTCATGAATCACTAACTAGTGTATAACCATCAAACCACCATGCGCTGGGCGAGATTCTACGAAGAAAAATGTTAAATACTTCAAGAAATATATTTCTTAAAAAATAGAAAAATTATTTTTGGCAAAATTATGATTGGTTTAATATTGCTTTTAAAAAAACTAATCTAAAATACAACCATTCAAAACCTAAATCGCCGAAAAAACAATTAATAAATAAAATATGCTTAAAATACGGGAACATAGAATTATTGTTTACCGTTTTAGTTTTTTACTTTTTTTTTTCTTTCCACAACCCAATATTCATCTCTCCTCTATGTTCTCACTTGTCTTGTAATGCAGCAGAAAAAGGTAGATGACATGTGAGTTCTTGCATGGTTCAGGTACATTTTTGTGTTTTTGTTAATCCGTGTTTTTTTTTCCTTGGATGTATATCCCAAATTGGGGACAAAACTGGTTATGATAGTTTTATATAGTATAATTCCCCTAGCATTTTGGACAAGTGAGATAATACGTCTATTAGAGTTTAATAATTGATCAAAGAGTTGATGTTTTAATGTATATTACTGTTGTAGAATTGTGTAATCTGAATGGTTTAATTTAAAGCTTCACGAATTGTTTATATATATATATATATATATTAAAAAGGAAGATTTTCTAAACCAAATATTAAATTTGTTGAATATTAATTTTTGTTAATGAGGATGAAAAGTCTAACCAATTAATTCTTATCCCTATAGCCAAACACAAAAAAACTACTCATATTATTCATGTAACCAAACAAACATACAATTATGTATACAAAACTATTCAAAAACTTATTAATTTAATAAAATAAATTTTTCTTAATAAATTAATTAGTCAAAATGAAAATTGAATTGAAAATATATATATTATGTACAATTTATTAATTTAAAATTACATATATATATATACTATTATATATTCAAAATATAAAATATATAAATGTAAAATTCATACACTCAATATGTTTACATATATAATCATAACTAAAAAATTATGTATTATTATAATATATAATTATAAACATATATTATTTTATATTTTATTAGGTATTCATATATTCATTTATGTTTGCAAAATTTGTAGTCATAATTAAAATATATATATTTTATAATATAAATTTGGTGTTATTATAATTTAAAATATATTTTATAAGATAACACTTATTTTGCGCATAGCGCGGAACATCAACTACTATTTTTATCACCAATATTTCTTATGACTTTAAGTTTCAATTTTTTTCTTAAATCCGAATATTTTAAATTCGCATTTTGAATATTCAATAAATATTTTATGGATCGATAATTTAGAATTTCTACGAGTTAACAAATAATTAATCATTGATTCAGATAATAGGAAGATAAACACATAACATGTCACACGTTTTGAATCGGTTTCCAGAATCTTTTAATATATACATGCTTAAGATTCAACAACAATTATAAGGATTCGCTTGATATGGTTTAGATATGAACATATCATGCTGAGAATATTGGCCATGATATTTTATGCGTTAATGAGTTGTATAGAAAAAAAAACATCTTACCTATTTAGATCCATCAAAGACGCATCCATGCATGTGTCTTTGTCCAATATGGGGTACATATATCTACCCTGTACATGTTCCATTATAAATAATTTTGACGAAAAAACATTATTCTAACATTTTTATAATATATGCGTGTCACATGTGCTTATATATGAGAAAAATGCAAAACGCTCCTCTATAAAACCAAAAAAACCCAACAGTTGAAAATTTATTGGTCTTGTCAAAAATGTCATATTAATTATTGACGGTGATTAGAACCGAACATGCACTGTCGTTTAGTTAAAGTAAAACGATTAATTATTGACATAATGGTGTCGTTTACAATATATAAAGAGCACACTAGCTAGTTGTGTAATGATTTAACGTTGTTCCCCAACGAAAATGACAGTGCTTTTGTTTCCGTTTTAAGTTTAAAACGATATTGCCGTCCAAAATTCGTTTAAGCTCTTTAATACTTTCTCTATTTTTTTAGTTGTTTACATTTTTTTTTTCTTTGTATATTATAAGTTATTTTCAAAACTCAATATAAAAAATGAAACTTTTAATTAAAAAGTTAAATTGAAATTCAAATATCTACTCTATTATGGACCTGTTCTTTACGGTATCGCTGCGTTAGCAGTTAGCGACAAAAAAAAACAAAGAAAATAAAACTATAAAAATAAATAGAGTCGCTGCTGCTCTGTAAAAGTGTCGCTGACTTTATTATGTTAGACGTCATAATGATCGCCGGAAAATACAACGACAATGGCGACATCATTAACTAAGAAGAATTTAAATAAAATGAATCACTGTAGCGACAAATAAACACAAAAGAAAGTATTATTTTCTATTGATGTAGGTGTCGCTAACTGCTAACGCACCGACACCGTAAAGAACATGCCCTATATCCATTTCTTTAATAAAATATAGAAACAAAATTAAAAAGTAAAAAAATATAAAAAAGCAAAAATAATTTTAACATACGTGTTTTTATGCAAAACAACTAACAAAAAAGACGGAAGAAGTATTAAAGATCAAATATCATTTTGCAGTTTTCATAATTCAACGTTGATTTTGTTGGGGCCTTTGGAGGTAAAAAAATGTTTACAGTTAGTTATAAGTGAAAAATTATACTACTTCAATTAATAAATTAGAAACAAGAGTATAAATTTTATTATAAAAACTCTTAAAATTCATTCAAAATCTCTCTTGCATTTTACAACTTTTTTGATTGTGTTATGTTTTGAGATGATTATAACAATAAATAAAGCTCTTTATTCACAGTTGAAATTTCGTGTTCGAGTTTGAGATGTGCACGGCGATTATGGCGTTGCAACTTCAACATTGCCAATGCCATATTGTTGCCATAATGGCTGAAGAAACATGTTAATTGGATTTTTCAATTTAAATTTGTTGAATAAGTCGTGAAAATTAAATTCTTCAGTTCTCTCTTTGTAGACATATTTGGAACAAGCATATTAGTTATGTCTCTACATAATTGTAGCTTATATCACATCACCACCTTTGTTAGTATGTTTTATGAATTCTCCTCTGTATTGATATTTACTACTCTCAACAGTTCTTGATCAATCGTTTTGCATATTCAGTAAACCGATCATCAATGTGTTTTGTACGAGAATGGTACATGGAGCTCTTACTCACGTCTAGAGCTCTGATTGTCACAATGTACCTTATAATATTTCTTCCTAGTCCTAGGTTCTAGAGAAAACGTTTTAGCCACAACATTTCTTTACCAGCTTCGAGGAAAAAAATGTATTATACTTCGCTTTTTAGATAAAGGAACACATTTCTACAATCTTGACTACCAAAAATAACTCCCATTACAAAAGTGTAAAGATAACCTGAAGTAGAACTACTATCCATATCTTTAGCCATATCAACATCAATAAAACCTTTCAAGATTCGGTCAATTCCCCTATAATAAAGACATAAATTTGTGGTACATTTCAAGTACCTGAGAATCTATTTGACTTCTTCCCAATGCTCATTTCCAAGGTTAGAGAGAAAACAACTCATTGTTCCAATTACATGAGAGATATCTGGCCTCGTGCACACCATATCATACATTAAACTTCCAACCGTTGAAGAATAAGACAATCTTTACCTCTTCCCTATCTCTTCCATGGATGTGGGGCATGTTATTTTGCTCAAATTGAAATTATTCTCAAGGGGAACAATAACTAATTTGACATCATTCATATTGAATCTCTAAAGTATCCTTTAAATGTACTTCTCTTAAGATAACTATAAACTAAAATTTTCTCTATCTTGAATGATTTGCATTTTGAGAATCTGTTGAGACGACCCTAAGTCTTTCATGACGTAGAAAGTTTGATCTTTAGTTAATTTATTTTCATTGTGTCTTTTCCAGCAATCAACATGTTGTTTACATACAATATAAGAGTAATGAAAATATCATCTTGAATAATATTTATGTATATGCACTTACTTGTAACTGTTTTCTTGTAGTCTCGACTCTTGATATATGATTTTTATTTCACTATTGTTGTCCTTCCTTAAGACCATACAACTTTTTGATACCTTGCACAAGAGGTTATCATCTGAACCCTCAAAATCTTCTAGTAGTTGGATATACTTTTTTTCTTTTAAATATCTATGAAGAGATGTTGTCCTCAAATCAATTTGTTCAAGCTCCAAGTTCATACTTAATGTCAAGCCAAGTATAACACGAATTAAGTCATTTTCACAACTAATGAAAAGATCTTATCAAAGTCAATTTCTTTCTTTTGCTTGAACCCTTAAACTACTAATAAAGTTTTGTGATTCACCTCTTGTCCGCTTCCATTTTACTTTAAAATGAACATCCAATTGCTTTTCAATGCCTTCTTCTTTTTTGAAATTTCTATAATTTCATAAGTTTGATTTTTGTGTGTGCAGAAAATTCAATTCTTCTTGCATATCAACTAGCTATTTTTAATTATAATTATGAGCTAGATATAGCTTCTTTAAAAAATATTGGTTCTACATCTTTGATAAGCAATAAGTATTCAAATGATCAATACCTCTTTGATGGTATAAAGCCTCGTTCAGATCTACAAATGGTTTATACCATTTGTTAAGAACTACCATCATCTCGATATTGTGATGGTCCCAGTGAGGCAAGTTGTTGCTCTTCTTGCTTTTCACTATGTCTTATTTTCATACTCTTATGATTTTGAAGTTTCTTCTAGCATTTCGTCATTATTTTTCACCAACAACTCTATTGCTACATCTGAAGCTTGAGCATCTCTATTTGATTTTTGAGACATTGTGGGCTTTTCAATGTCTTGTATTTTCAAACATTCATGAAACACCACGTATGTACTTCTGATCACCTTTTTCTCTTTGGGATCCTATAATTTGAATCCAAAATCTTCATTCCATTATCCAATGAAAATGCATGGAAAGGTACTTGTATTGAGCTTCTACTTGAGCTCATTGGAAGCTTGTTCATATACTCACACCCAAATACTGTAAGATGTGAGTATGTAGGATCCTTACCCATCCATATTCTCTTTGAAATTTTAAAATTGAGTGGTACTAAAGATGATCTGTTGATAAGATGATATGTGATGTTGACTACTTCTCCCCAAAATAGCTTTGGAAGCTTAGCCTAACTGAACATACTCTGGATATGTGCCATTATAGTCTAGTTCATCTTTTAGAAACATTATTGTGTTAAGGACTGTGTGGTACTTACTTCTCATGTTGAATTCTATAAGCTCTACATTATGTATTAAATACCTTAGAAGTATATTTTCCCCTATTTTCATATCAGAGACACATTAATTTATTTCCCGTTTTTTTGTTCCACCATGACTTGGAATGCCTTGTAGCACTCGTACATTTGGTCATCACTTGCACCTTTTGAGAAGTATCATCAATGAAAGTCAAAAAGCTTATTCTTCTATTGATGGATTCAACTATATAGGCTGCAAAATCATGATGTAACAAATATAACAAGTAAAATTTCTATGTTAAAATAGAAATAAATGAGATTCTATGTTGTTTACCAAATATACAATTTGCAAGAACACAATATGGTGTTGTTGTCGACATTGATAAGCTTATTCTTTATTAGGGTAATCAACCCTTTCCCACTAATGTGACCGAGTATTTAGTACCATTGATCTTTAGAGGCCTCTTCTGCAATGTTAAAACTGTCTATGCTAATCTTTATATGAGTCTTGTACAACATACCACAAATATGTCCCCAAACGATTGTTATAGTGTCCTTTGACAACTTCCACGTGCCTCTACTAAAGTGATTTTGATACCCTTGCTTGTCAAGCAATACAACTAACAGTAAATTAATTGGAAGATTCGACACTTGTTTAACATCTTTTAATGTTATTGAATCCCTAGTACTTATCTTTATGTAAATATAACTAATTCCTTTTGTCTTAGAGGAATTAGAATCACCCATCTTTACTACTCTAAAGTCTCTAACTTTGTATATTGTGAAGAAGTCTTGATGCAGAGTTATGTGGTAGGACATTGTT
The DNA here is from genome assembly GCA_900406425.1 of Iberis pinnata. Lineage (NCBI taxonomy): Eukaryota > Viridiplantae > Streptophyta > Magnoliopsida > Brassicales > Brassicaceae > Iberis > Iberis pinnata. The sequence goes on along the minus strand of OVBE01004608.1, from coordinate 15,377 downwards.
ATATCTATTACCCATTTTATAGCTTCTCTTAAGACTTAAATGCATGTCTCATCATGGATATTACAATATATTACATCACCAAGATTGTGCTTAACAATTTTCCACCCCTGTTCTTCGCTCAAGAACTGTCGTGGCCTCACTCCTCTTGTCGTTTGTAGCAATTCTTCTTCATATGACTCTTTTTACCGAAGTGATTGTATGTAGAAGAGGGTTTTCTACTATTTGATGATCTCTCTCGACTTTTGTCTTGCCAGCTTCCTATACTATATTGTTATGATTATCCTTGATTTTTCGTCATAAGGGCATGAGTCTAGTTTGTACTTATGGCATTTTTCTTGATTCTTCTTTGAAGTGTGCATTGGCCTTGACCACAATCATGATAAGTTTTCAATCAGGAGAAAAGTTGTTGAGTGTAACATATAGTGAGATACCAACTATTAGAAAGAGAACTAAGAAGTAGTAGATAATATATTTCATCCTCAAGTGACGTTTCAACACAAGATAATTGGGTTACCGAATTTAAGAACGCATTGGTATGCTTGGCAACATAACTTTCACTACTGAGCTTCATATTGACAAGGCACCTCATTTGTAAGGCCTTGATTCAAGCGATATCGGCCTAGTACATGTCCTCTACCTTTTCCAGAGGACATAAACATTCTTTTCTTGTGAAACATGGTGGAAGCCGCTATTGATCAATCTATTGTCGGATTTGAATAATAGTTTTCTATTCATCTTCACCCACTTTAACGATTTGGGCAGGTTTGGGTTAATACCCATCCGCTTTATTCAATCAAAAAGATCTTTACAGCTGAGAAAATCTCTCATTTGAAGTTTCCACAACGTATAATTTGTAGCCATGATCCTAATCATAAATCTTAAAGATGAAAATGATTCATTCGCGGTCATTTTTTCCTTTTCAATATTTTAATTTTCTTTATAAAAGTATAAGAGTAAATTTAAAAAAAAAACAGCATGCACTGTGTATCAAGAACATTAAAATGGTAAGATACATACCTTCCGAGCCAAAATCAAACTTTCAAAAGTTATAGGATAATTTGTAATTATTTCAGAATTATAAGGATCAAACTGCAATTTAAAGAAAAATTAATTTGTTGCTGACATGGCATATAATTGGGCCATGCCGAAACTTTAAAAAAACTAGTAGAACATTTGCCGACGTGGCATAATATTCAGTCTGCAATGTATGTTTTTTCTGTTTCTGGCTCATGAGTTTCGACAATACAATATGAACACTTAAACATCTTTGATACCACTTGTTGGAGATAAAAGATCGTTTATGAACATTTATAAGAGAAAAATAACTTCCTTTACTTTCAAAAAAAAAAAGAAAACAAGATTACAAACTGGATTACAAAAAACTCTCCAAACTCACGTAAAACCTCTTTTAGATAAAATCTCGTATGTAAATTTGATATGTGATTTATCTATGTTTGTTAATGATTTACAATAACAAATGAAACTCTCTATTTATAGATAAAATCTCGTATGTAAATTTGATATGTGAAGAAAGTTACGACATTTTGACTTCAAGTAACAACGTCGTGCTATTCCATAACATCTACTCCCTCTGTTTCATATTGTATGTAGTTTAAGGTTTGTGCACAACTATTAAGAAAGTTATTTAATTTTAAGTTTTTTAAGATAAAATCCGCATTCCAAAACAAACCAACCAATAATAAATCATTCTGCAGAATATAAAGGGTCAAAAAACATAAAAATACATTAAATTTTGCATTGAAAAGTGAAAACAACAATCTTTTTGAAACAAATTTTTTCCCCTAAAACTACTTATATTGTGAAACGGAGGGAGTAATAAAGATTAATGGAACTTAAATCCTTAAGACTTTATTTTCCGAAATTCTAATTCGTGTATCGATGCATATCATTTAATTCGGAAGCAGATTTGCTAGCACAAATCATTCATGACAACTATAGTTTTATTAAGGAAAAAACCTTTAAAATATCTGAACTTTTTAATTTTCGCCCGTTTAATACATAGACAATCAAAGAAGCAAGAAAAATACCGATGATCAATATATTAGAAGAGATTATAAGGTTGGCAAATGACAATGAAGTGTATCTATGTATTGATGTTTTTTGATGGTTGGTGTATTAAACATGTAAAAGTTAAAGAGTTGAATATTTTAAAGTTTTTTTTATTATTATAATATATTAACACATATATTTGTAGATTTAGTAATCAATAAACATTTTCGGTTAAAAAAAAACGTGTTGACCGGAAAAGTTATTTCATGGAAATAGGTGTTGTAGAAAAGGTAGATGCAATCATCGTGTGAAACCCATCCCTCAAATACGTAAGGGTCAACCATTGATATCTTTTATTTATTGACTATTAAAAAAAGAGTAAACTATTTTAAATTAGATTCCATCTATTTTAGTTGAACAAATTTATTGGTGGACTGGTGGTAGACGTATAGTAAAATAGTAAATTAAGTTTAAGGAAATAAATTCAGAGGTTATAGTTTTTTATTTTTCAGTTTAGAACATTGTTTTTGATTTTTTTTTTTTTTTTGTAAGTTAGTGAGATGACGTATTCCTAAAATTCACATGTTTTTGAAATTCGTTTAGTTTGTAACTAACTTTTCAGATGTCCAGATTTTTTTTTCTTTTTGTAAAAGTCCAGAAATTTATTTTGTTGAGTCAGAGTTCTCTATTTTCTATTTACAATAACTTTTTTGTTAAATATTTCCAAGAACTTTTGTGGATTTAACAATAGATTACTTTTAAAGTCACGAAGTTCTAAATATCTGAAAGAAATACACAGAAAAGTTAATCAGATTATTTAGTTTTTTTGTATAATATGGTGAATCTTTTTTGCCACAAACGTAATATGAAGAAGAAAAAGAAGAATTTCTACAGATTTTTAAAAATTTATTTTAGAAAATATAAAATTTAAACAAAAACTGTAACTTTATTCTGGAGTTTTAAAAACGTATGTGACCTATAAAACAAAAATAAAATTGATTAGCTAGATACATAAAAGCTATAATAATATCTAAAAGCTGCATAAATATCTTACAACCTAACTAATTAATCACCACTGAAACTCGATCATATCTTAACAATTCCAAACAACAAATTTGAATCGCCCTGCACCTTTAATATATCCCAAATAACAATTTTCGATAGTAACAAAAATATAACTTGTCCTTATCTAATATTAACGAGAAAAAAAACAAAATATAAGAAAAAAATCACAAAAATATAGGAGAATAATGTGAAAGTGGTCAAAACATAAAGATGGAAAGATAGAAAAAATTGATTATGTTTAGAAAAGAAGATAATGATTAGCTTTAACGTGAAGAGAAGGTTCTTTTGCCTCTCCAAAACTGTGGCATGTTCTTTGTTTTCTTATCTTAATCACCACCGCTCTCTCTCATTTGTGGTGCAATATATATACATTTTCTTCTCATCTCATCAGGCAGGCTTAGAGAGGAACAAGAAAGATGGGGTTTTGGTCATTGTTGGAGGTGGCTTCTATGCCTGTTATTCAAGTTCTTATCATTAGTATTGTTGGTGCTTTCTTAGCCTCTGATCGTTGCAAACTCTTCCCTGTCGAATCTCGTAATTCCATGAATAAGGTATACCAAATTGCTTGAATCCTCCTCTATACAAACATATTAACAAGTGATTCAAAAAGATTGTTTTGTGTAATGAAACTCCAAAATTGTAGGTGGTGTTTGTATTATTTGCACCAGCTCTCATGTTTGCTAATCTAGCTCAGACGGTTACGCTTCAAGACATGATCTCATGGTAATAATCTTAAGAAGAAGAAGACAAGAATTCTTCATTCTTTTGCAATTTTGATTGTTTTCTCTTAACCATTTCTCTGGAACATGGTAAATTGTGGATTGGTTAGGTGGTTTATGCCGGTGAATATGGGACTTACATTTTTAATCGGAGGAATACTTGGATGGATACTTGTTAAGATTTTAAAACCACCTCCTTATCTTGAAGGTCTTATTGTTGCAACTTGTTCTTCAGGTAAAATTTTCAATTATTTGGAACCATCATATTCTTTAGATTAATCTGTTTTTTTGTATTAATCTAATGACAAATCTCAAAATGTGGTTTTTTTAAAATATAGGAAATATGGGGAACCTACCAATCATACTTGTTCCAGCAATTTGTGATGAGGACAAGAGCCCATTTGGTAACAGGAGTGTCTGCAGAACCGTCGGTCTTTCTTATGCCTCATTCTCCATGGCGGTACGTAAATTGTTAACATTTTTCATGTTCAGTCGGTGTAAAACATAGGCAAGAAAAACCATCGATTAAGTAGTATATTTTTGTTGAAATAGAAAGCAATTTTGTGATTATAAGTATCACAAATTATAGATTTTTTTTTTTGCAAAAATAATATCCATTGGAGTTTAAAGATAGTAAACTATAACGAACCGAGTACTTAAATTACTAAAATAACCTTTACATATTATATAAAAGGAGCATATTTTTTTGAATTCGTATAAGGTATCCAAAAACATTAAACTAAACTGACAAGCTAAAATAATTGAACATTGTTGTGGTAATTGTTGCAGTTAGGAGGTTTCTACATATGGACTTACACATTCAGGCTTATTAAAGGGTCAGCAAATAAACTTAGAGAGTTAGAAGAATCTGAGAAGGAAAGTATTAAATCATCCAATAATGACTTAGAGGGTGATCACAACACCAAACTCCTTACAAATGTGTCAAAGAAAGAAACAGGGTTTTGGAAGAAAGGAGTAGATTTGGTTCATGAGATACTAGAGGAGCTTCTTGCACCACCAACACTTGGTGCTGTAAGTTTCAACTACTCTATGAGGCATGTTGTAGAAGAATGATGATGAAATTCAGTAGCTTATGTGATACGTTTTTGCTATTTTTTTCCAGATAATTGGTTTCGTCTTCGGCGCAGTTAAATGGCTAAGGAATCTGATCATAGGTGATGATGCTCCTTTAAGACTAATCCAAGACACAGCAAGACTTCTTGGGTAGTTTTTATCACAATACATTCTCATTATTTTGCAATCTTTGACTAAGTTACTAACTTATCAAATTGTGTAGAGATGGGACCATTCCTTGTATGACTATTATACTAGGAGGCAACCTTATACAAGGTACATCAACTGCTAAAATGTGACTAAAACAAAAGAGCTTATTAACTTGAATGTTGTTTGAAATGGAGCAGGTTTACGTTCTTCAGCAGTAAAGCCTGTGGTTGTGTTTGGAATAGTCATTGTTCGGTACATGATTCTTCCAATAATCGGCATAGGGATAGTGAAAACAGCAGCGAGTTTCGGGTTACTTCCTTTGGATCCATTGTTTCAGTATGTATTAATGCTTCAGTTCACCCTCCCACCTGCAATGAATATTGGTACGATGACACAACTGTACAATGTTGGGCAAGACGAATGTTCAGTGCTTATGCTATGGACATACTTAGTTGCCATATTGGCACTCACTGTTTGGTCTACAATTTTCCTTCACTTGTTAGTCTAAGAAACCAAACAGAATATTTTTGCAAGTCTTCATCTTATCCCCCATTATAAAGACAGCTATTGTATCAAGTATTACATCATTGTGTTATTTCTATGATTGTTACAACTTGTGAGAGGACGTAGCTTAGTCCTTTGCCAAAGCATTGATCAATGTTAGCAATTAAATCACTAAAGAGCATGAAATGAATATATAATTTTATCTAAACAACAAACAAACCACTAATCCTCTAATAATGTGGACCTTAGCTCCAACATAGTACTTGAGATGTATCCCCTAGATTGCTGCAGAGAGCTCTGATTCTTTTCTAAACAGATTTTTTCCCCTTCTTAATACAGACAAAACATTCTCCGTAGCCTGATTGTCCAACAAATCAATCTACCAAACAAAAGATGAAGATAACTATAAAACCTGAGCCAGAACAAAACTCAAAAGTTTAGCTTCTAACATACTTAGTGAAGAATAATGTTTGTATCCACAACAATGATCATAGGGGAAGAATCACAAGACTATTTCATCTCGTAGATAAGCCTCTCTCACTTGCCTTGCATAGAAAGAGAGAGAGAGACAGTAGATGCTATATAAATCTTATCTCAAATTTTCTTAATGAGAAAACCTTACTCTGCAACATACAATGCTGTGATTACTGATTATCAGGTTCTGTAAGCAAGAGAGAGTCATGAGTTGCATCAAGTTTGTTGAAAACATGGCTGAAAGGGATCAATTGTACCTGATGGAGAAATCTACAAACCGCTGTTCAAAGAGAGGGCTTGGTTGCTATTTCTCTCAAAAGCCAACATCTTTAGGAGATACCTAAACCAATTACCAAGAGAGTAAGGGGCAAAATAGACAATCCAATTAAACAATGGACAAGAGGAGCAAAAAGTGGAGAGAAGAGAGAGAGAGTCTTTACATTTCGAGGCCACAAACGCAATCTGAGTGCTATTCCTCTCTCTCTCTCTCTCTCTCTTTTTTATTTTAAAAGATCCAAACTTTGACAATCCATAGAACTCGGATCAAAGCTTTGTAATTTTAGACAGATATGTCGTGTTCATCATCATCTGGATCAGACGAAGACGATGAAGGTTTCGATGCTTATCGTAAAGGTGGATATCACGCCGTTAGAATCGGTGACCAGTTTTCCGGTGGCCGTTACATTGCTCAAAGAAAGCTTGGTTGGGGCCAATTCTCCACCGTTTGGCTTGCCTATGATACTCAAACCTCTGTATTCATCTCTCTCTTTCTCCTTCTTAAATGCATAAATTTGATTTCATACATTGATGTCCTTTTTTCTGCCCTCTGATTTGTTTTTGTGCATTTTCTTCTTGTGCAATATTCATCTTTTAGAAAGCAAATTTATGAATTTGTGGATTTTGTTTAGAAGATACTATAGGCTTAGTTAGTGTCGGACCAGAAAAATTTGAGGCCTAAAGATATAAAACGCCAATAGATTTGTTGAAATATAACAAAAATGCATATCCTCCAAATGATTTGGTATTTTTAGAAATTAGTTTATCTTGCATTTTCTTCAGCAAATTCCATACATAATATCTTCTTGTATGTATTGTTCGTATGTGTTCGTTCCGTCCTTGAACTTGGTTTAATTTAATGTTTGCTCTATTTGGAATTCTTGTACCTTCTCTTAGAATGAGGTTTTGGATTGAATTCAAATTCTATAATTTCCTTTTTGACTCTTATGTTGTATGTGTTGGTGTCTCTTATGCAGAGTTATGTTGCTTTGAAGATTCAAAAGAGCGCTCAACACTTTGCTCAAGCCGCACTTCACGAGATCGAATTTCTTCAAGCTGCTGCTGATAATGATCCTGCTAATACCAAATGTGTTGTTCGTCTTATTGATGAATTCAAGCATGCTGGTCCCAACGGACAACATTTATGCATGGTTCTTGAGTTTCTTGGCGATAGTTTGCTTCGTTTGATCAAATACAATCACTATAAAGGAATAGACTTGAATAAAATCAGGGAGATATGCAAATGTATACTAACCGGTCTAGATTATTTGCATCGTGAACTTGGTATGATTCACACGGATTTAAAACCCGAAAACATTCTTCTTTGTTCTAGCATTGACCCTGCTAAGGATCCTATTAGATCCGGACTAACACCTATACTAGAAAAACCCGAGGGAAACTTAAATGGTGGAGCAACTATGAATTTGATTGAGAAGAAGTTGAAGAGGAGAGCAAGAAGAGCGGTTGCGAAAATATCAGGAAGAAGAGTATCAATAGTAGGTGTAAGCGAAACACCGACAAAGAGTAAGAGAAATTTGGATAGGATTGATATGAGATGCAAAGTAGTAGACTTTGGGAATGCTTGTTGGGATAATAACAAATTTGCAGAAGAAATACAAACAAGACAGTATAGAGCTCCTGAAGTAATACTTCAATCAGGTTACTCTTACTCTGTTGATATGTGGTCTTTTGCTTGTACAGCTTTTGAGCTTGCCACAGGTGATATGCTTTTTGCACCTAAAGATGGAAATGGTTATGGAGAAGATGAGGTAAAGATAGTTTTTTTTTTTGGATATCTCTAATTCGTTTTAAATATTTAATCGAAAAGTTTGTAATTTCATAAAATACTACTAAAACAAGTTCATATTCGAAAAATACTACATTCTACCAATTATTCCAAAAATACCATTAAATTGTTTTTCTTTCAAAAATATCACAGATATTTTTTTAAAAAAATTGGAATTTTAAGGGTTTAAAATTTAAACTTTTGGATTTGGTTTCACTAGTTAGAGTTTTAAGGTTTAGTTTTGGAAGTTTAGGTTTAAATTTGACATTTTAAAGCTAATTTAAATTTTATGGTATTTTTGTAGTACTTTTAATTTGGAAATGTATGGTATTTTCGGAAGACACCATAAAAAAATGTGGTATTTTTGAGAACGTCACCTTCTTCTTTATATGTTTGAAAATTTATTCTTATGTGGTTTGGCTTCAGGACCACCTTGCTCTTATGATGGAACTATTAGGAAAAATGCCACGGAAGGTACACGAAAAACATTTGGTTTCGATCTCTTTATTGCTCGGTTACACTCTCTTTGATGCATATGAATTGATTAGATTGCAATTGGAGGTGCGAGATCAAAGGATTACTTTGATAGACATGGCGATTTGAAGAGGATCAGGAGATTGAAAAATTGGCCACTCGACCGTTTACTGACTGATAAATATAAGCTTCCTGAAGCAGAAGCTCGGGAATTTGCGGATTTTTTATGCCCGATTCTTGACTTTGCGCCTGAGAAAAGACCAACTGCTCAACAATGCCTGCAACATCCATGGCTGAATCTTAGGACACAAGACAATGAAGAACATATAGAAGGTCAAATGAGTAAGTTACAGATCAAAAATTGATAACTTGGAACATTTCACCTCTTGTTTTATTTTTTTGGGCTTACACATGATATATAGAACTTCTCTATCTTTTTTTTTTCATTCTTTGGTTCATTTCAGTCTGAAGAATTTTAATGTTTTATTTGTTTGTTCTTTTTTTTTCTTTTGCTTTTTTGGGGAGATTTATTCAGTGACTAATCATTGAGTTCTATATTATAAACTACATTGCAATGTAACGAGTAAATTTCAGTTGATAATTTTTTTTGCTTGTGCGTGTACGGCCTGTAGTTTTTTTGTTTTTTTTTCAATTCCGTTTCTTTTCTCTTGTTTTTTTTTCATTTTTCATCAACACACCAATATAATATTAATTCAGGGTAAAGAGGTTAGTCTTTGAAGCTAACCACTCTGGAACTAGAATGTTTATATGGAAAAATAAAGAGTTTTGGGAGCGGGCTCCTTTAGCGAGTATATTCGCTCTTACATTGAGATTAGTGCAATAAAAGAAATATTAAAGTTTGTGAACAAATCTCTAAGATGCTCAATTCATTCCATTCTGATGCCAAGGAAGGCCATTCTTGTTCTTCATTTGTCAGCTTCACAAACTGTAGACAGTCCGATTGGAAGGACATAGTTTCAAAACCCAGTTGTAAGGAACTTTTCATTGCCCTAAGTAAAATGTTGAACTCTGTATGAAGTGGAGATAGCACTTGACTTATCCCGAAGGAGCCAAAAAGCACATGACCTGGCTCTAACTCAAAGACGCATCCTCCACCTACAAAATCTGAGTTTTTCACCCAAGATGCATCCACTTGGCATCTTGGATAGGGTGAAACACTCGTGACCATGTTCTGATTCTATGTTGGGCTTGTCTGATCTTTTCTTTCATGAAGGATGGATTGTGCCGATCTCCACTCTTCTCCTTCACTTGTCACATGTTAGACCACGTCCAAAGGAGATATCGATTTTGCGTTAAAGATCCACTCGTTTTTAGCTTTCTATAAGAACCATAATAACCAGGAGAAATCAGCTAGAGTACTCCCTGGTACTAGGGCTGGGCATATGAATAAATATTTAAATATCTTCAAAAAGTTCTTTTAAAAGTTAAAATAAATAATTTTTGGCCATGATAGTATATTTTTACTTTCATAATTTGATACAATGATACTTTGTTGAAAAAAATAGTATTTAGATACTTTTTGTTACATGAATGGTGAGTAGTTATGTGTTGAATGGTGAATACACACATTGAAATCATGAAAAGTTAAAAGTATGGAAGATGAATAGTTTGTGTGAATGATAATAGTTTGTATAAATAATAAACTATTCATAATAAAAAGAAATATTTCTCAAATTAGAAATAAAAATACTCATTTCATAAATTAAAAAAGAAGTATTAAATTGCTAAGATTCTCAAAATAAAGTCTTACATGGCTTTGCATTTTTTTGTCAACATAATAATTATATTACATAAAAAAGATTTCAATCGAGCTTCTTTGCTATTGCATAAGCCCTATAACTTAGGTTCCTAGATATATATGCAAAATCAACCATATAAAAAATTCGAGTGAAACATGGCTTTGCAATTAAACTTTTATCAAAGACTTTTTCATTAAAAAAAAAAGAATTAATAAGCTTCTAATTATGTTAATGCATTTTTTTGTCATTTATTTGGGTCGACAAAGTCCAACTCATAGCCAATCTCTATAATACATGAAACACGATAACAAAGAGTCGAATCGTAGTGAGAATATCGTCCAGATGGGACATTAACCACTTGAAAATTGTAAATACATATCCAAGTTATGATCCAGTTTACAAAACATACATGGATTGAACGATAAAATTAGACGTGGACAAACGAAAATTCAACATGATAATTTATGATAATATGATGGGAATATAAGTTTTGGGAACAGAAAAAATGATTCCATTTATGTGACATTTGTTGAGTAGATTTTGAGGGATCAAATTACAATTATTAAAAAATAGATTTGGTGTTAAAGAAGATATCAGTAAAGAATATCCTAACAAAAAGATTTATGAAATTAAGATTAAGGGAAGATTCCAAATCAAAGATTTAGAGATCAAGCAAGTATAGAATAATATGTTAGGTTACTCTAGGTTTTTGACGCTCTCTAAGAAAAAGAACATAGAGATTTATCGTGTGAGAAAAAAGAGTGTCTGGGTTTTCTTTGGTGAGTGAAAAACGAGTATTACACACCTGTTGGTGTATGTGAAACAGGGTACATTAGGAACTGGTCAGTGTCAAGTCAAGAGTTCTTGTCGTCGAATAAATCTAATTAAACAAATTTGTATGATTGTTTAAGTGATTCTTAATAAAGTGTATTTTTGGTGATTTGTTTATTTCTTTGTGATATTAGACCTTTCAATTGGTATCAGAGCGGGTCACCTCACTAATTTTATAACAAAATCACATATAGGTTAAGATCCTAGGAACAACATGGAGACTAAAGAAGACAAACGCAATAAATGAAAGGGAATTGCATTTACATCACAAATAGAAGAAAGCCAAGTTCAACGGATTGAAGAGAACTTGAGTTTGATGGCTGGAATCTTCAACAAGATGGTTAAGCGTTTTGAAAAAGGACAAAATTGATCACATAACTGTTATCATAGACAGGAAGCTGATACATCGGGGCTAAGACTTCACGAGGTGATGGTGACATAAATTCACGGAAAAAGGATGAGACGATTTGAAAACTAACCTCAATTATACATGGAATTTGAAAAATATATCATCTATTTGCATAATTTGAAAAAATACACTTTAATATATTTTTATGATGAAAATGCCTTTATTTTATTAGTTAAATAATTAATTATGGAAATAAAAATAATTTTTCGTAATTGAATTAATTATAAAAACATAATTAATTTTTTAATTCCTTTTTGTTGGTTTTTATATCTGTTGACTAATAAATTTTCTAGTTGAGTTTTTCTAAAGTCGTTTTGTTGTATAGTTGATTCTTATTTCATTATACGTTGACTTATATTACAACAATTGACATAATTAGTGGTACGAAAGTGTTTTTGTACAATATACATATTAAAACTGTTGAATTGTTTTTCATCCTCATCGACTTATTTTTTTCTATCTTGTTGATATGTTTTGTTAACTATAATTAGGTCAAATTTTGTCGATTTGTTATTAAATTGACTTGTTTAACTATTGATTTATAAAATTAATGTAACCTTTATTTAAATCAATTTTATGTCATACAATCAACTTATATTTTTGGTTGGTTTTTGTTGAAATCGATATATTTATACACTTAATTTATAGTTTTTTTTGTTTGATTTTTCTCCATAGTCGATATGTATTTGTTATCAACTTAATATTAGTGTTTGTCGATTTATATTTTCCATGTTGTTCAAACTAAATTTTGTGTATGATTTATAAATAAAAAATAATCAAATAAAATAATGTTAAATAACAAAAAAAAATTGGGAAAACCATTATTTAGACAATAGAATAGGTAGTTTTCAAAATTTAGAAAATATAGTGTAGTTTTCAAATTTCAGAACAATATGGTGTAGATTTCGAATTACATTAAGAATGAAGTATAGTTTAGCAAAATTATCCAAAAAAGATTTAAAATGTCATGAATGTGAGGGTTACAATCATTTCTAGAAATGAATGTCCACTCACAAAGAGAAAAGAGCTAAAGTGTAATGAGTGCAAAAGTTTTGGTCAATCCTAATCCTAGTTTTTTGAAGAAAAATAACAAATCCTTGTTGTGTTTCAGTGATTCTGAATCCGATGAAGAAGAAGAGGATGAAGAACTGATGCTGAATTTTGTCTTAATTTCACACACAAGTGCAGGTCTGGAAGAAGAATCGTCTGATAGTGATTCTGATGATGAAATCATTGATCCTAAATTGGAACTCAAGAATCTGTACGACAAGTGTGTAAAGCTAAGTAACAAGGATCTTTTGTTGATTAATGAGAAGGCAATGTTGAAAGCTCAAGTGAATATACTAGAAATGGAGCAAAGTGAGCCCACCAAGGTGAATAAAAAAGAACTAAAGATCCAGTAAAATAGACATATTCTGAAGTTGACAAATTGAAAGAAGAATTGGCGGTTCAACTGAAAGAGAAACAAGAGATGAATGTAAAGTTCCATAGGCTATCTGATGTAATATATCAAGAAAGGAAGAAACAGCAGGGACTAGAGTCAAAACTGACTGTAAATTACAAGAAAATTTGAATGCTCAATAGTGGAACAAAGAATCTGAATCAAATTTTAAATATGGGACAACCACCAAAAGTGAATTGGGGTCTTGGATTTCAAAGAGAATTGAATCTTTCGATAATCTTGAGATTAACAACTTATCGAATTTTGTTCCAAAACAGGAGAAGATATTGATCAAGGAACCAGCTGTTAAAAGAAAAGAAGTAAAGAATGCACTGATCAAGAGAGGCGTCACTTTTGTGGTGAATCTGGGCACAACTGGAAAATGTGCTACACCATTCATAAACGAATCAAAAAGGCATGGAGTTTGAGAGAATGTTATCTTGAACCAACGAAATATCTTAAGGCTTGGGTTCCAAAGGATATTTTGTATGCTAAAATACAAGTAAATGACATGATTGAAGGGAGTTACGATCCAATTAATATATTGTGTTACTTTGCTGCATCATATATGTGTCACACAGCTACCATAGACTCTGGGTCTGTAAGAGATTTCGCATACACAACTACTAAGTCTCAGAATCATGAAACTTGGTACTTCAACAACGGATGTTCGAGACATATGACTGGACATTCAAATGAATTGGACTTCTTTACTATAGTAATAAGTGGAAAAGTGACTTTTGGGGATAGAATACAAGGCAAAATCCATGGTGTTGGAAACATTGATAACCCAAACCATCCACAACTCATCAATGTGTATTATGTCGAAGGACTCAAAGCTATTCTTATTAGTATCAGTCAATTATGTGATGAATGGTTGATAGTTGTTTTCACCAAAGTGGACTGCAAGAATCTAAACAAGAATAATGAAGTGATTCTCTTAGGAATACGGTCTGGGAATAATTTTTATATGTGGAAACCGCAACTTAAGTATTTTACAGCTGTTGAATCACAACTTGATTTGTGGCACATGAAGCTTGGGCACATGAACATACATGGTATTCAAGGGTTAGTTCAAGCATGTGTTGTTTATGGAATACCATCTTTAGAATCAGCTACAAATAAAGTATATGATGCTTGTGTCAAGGGAAAACGAATCCAAGTTCAACATAAGCAAGTAACTCAGACTGAAACCAAGTAGATTCTTGATTTAGTGCATATGGATTTAATGAGTCCAATACAAACTGAGAGCATTGCAAGGAAGAGGTATATCTTTGTTATGGTCGATGATTATTCTCGTTACACTTGGGTGAGATTCTTAAGAGAAAAATCTTAAGCAGTATAAATTTTCAAGATACTGTTTCTTCAACTATAGTCTGACAAAAGAGGAATTGTACAAATAAGGAGGGATCATGGTGGAGAGTTTCAAAATAAAACATTTGGAAAATTCTGTCAAGAACAAGGGATACATCATCAGTTCTCAGCACCTAGAACTCCTCAACAAATATAATTGTTGAAAGGAAGAATCGAACTTTGCAACAAAATGTCACACAGATTATGGGCTTAGGCAATTAATATGACATGTTATATAATTAATCGAGTATATGTAAATCCAGGAACAAAGACCACACCTCATTAAATTTGGAAAGAAAAGACTCATAATCTTAGCTACTTCCATGTGTTTGGTTGCACTTGTTACATTCTTAATGACAAAGATAGTCTTGGGAAATTCGATTCAAGTAGTGATGAGGGTATGTTTCTTGGTTATGGAACAAATAGCATGACAAATACGCATCTACAACAAAAGAACCAAATCCATATGAGAATCGATTAATGTGGTATTTGATGACATGAAGCAACTCAGAATCAGTGAAGTACAACACGAAAACTCGTTTGATACACATGATACAGAACATGGACATAACACTGGACCACACCTGAACACTCCTGAAAGACAAGACACAGAGAAAGAATGTGGAAACAAATCTGAAGAGACTGAAGTAAAAGAGATACTTGAGCCATCAGTTCACAGGAATCATTGCTCAGAGGATGTTATAGGAGATGTAATGGGTGAAAGAAGAACACGCAAGAAAGTGATTGATTACGAAGAGATGGTAAAACTGGCATGTTTTCTATCTTTTACACAACCTAAATCTGTAAACTTGAAGATGAATTCTGGACAGCTGCTATGCATGAAGAACTTGAACAATTTACACGACTTGATATATGGAATTTGGTTCCCAAACCAGATAATGTGAATGTAGTTGGAACCAAGTGGATATACAAGAATAAAACTGATGAAGATGGGAATGTAATTAGACACAAAACAGGGCTTGTAGCACATGGATACTGTAACACCCCGTTTCCAGTCAACCCCCTTTTGACCAAATCCGAGGTTGTTACG
>OVBE01004607.1:0-23552 GCA_900406425.1 Iberis pinnata | reverse complement strand
AAGCTAATATCCATTGGGTTAACCCTAAAACACTTGGGTTAACCCATTAAAAATGGTTTAGAAAGTCAAAATAGAGAGGATTTTAGTTGACTCAGCCGGTTACATCGGCCAAGGCTGACCGATGTGCCTGACCGATGTGGCCATATCGGTCAGACCTTGACCGATGTGCTGACCGATAGGTGCTCCTGGTTTTTCTTCATCTTCACATCGGTCAGATGCTTTGTTTTTGGCCGATGTGGTGACCGATATGCCCTGTTTTCGAGCGTTTCTTTATTTTTTGAACCTCCTTTTGATCCATAACTTGCATCCATGGTCTCTATCACCTGAAATATGAAAATGCATATGCAAATGCACCAATACTAACCTAAATGATCATGAATCTAACCTAAATGGATGCAAAACAAAGCTATAAATAAGCTAAAATATAAGTATATCAAATAACTCAGCCATTTCTATGTTTCCGAGGTAAGAATAACTCAGCCCTTTCTATGTTTCCGAGGTCAGAATAACTCAGGCCTTTTAACCTTCGAGGCCTTTTAACATAAGATATATAACTCAGCTACTATGTAAAATAACTCAGTCACATCAAAATATAAAACTCAGTCATATCAGAAATCAAACTCAGTCTTAAGAATAATCTAACTCTTACGCATTATATGTCAAAATCACTCGCAACATACAGGAGAACACGACGAGGGCGAATAAAATTTCGACGATCACAATTTAGGAGTAGACAACCAGGGTTAAAAGTAGGGGAAATAAATTGTTGTTTTTATTTAAGAAGATGTATATTTATATGTAAGATGAAACTCAGACACAAAAAAAATTGTTCTGCAATAAAATCAAATTCAATCGCAACGTAAATCAAACACGGTCGTAACAAAAATGATACTCAGCCACAACATAAATTAAACTCGTCCACAATAGAATCGAACTCATTCGCAACTTACCTGAAATTTTGAGGAGGGTTCACAATAAGATTTTGACGATGTTAAGTGACTGAAAAATTTGAGCGACTGAGAAATTTGATATGTATAATGTATGTTTTATTGACGTGGAATATGGTTTAATGATGTGGAATACGGTTGAGTGACGTGGATTTTTTTATTATAAATAAACCAAATTAAGAGAAAGCTAAGCAATGGAGTGAATCATAATTTACAAGGGTTTCGAAGGTACTCGAGTAATTTTTGAAAGATGTATGGTATTCTAGTTATTATGGAACCTTTCTATGGTATTTGAGCTATTTTCTCACAACATTATAATTCTTATTTGAGAAAGGGAGTATACAACGATCATCATAAAAGAAAAAGAAAAGTTAGTCACGCTCCAAAGCAGAGTACCTACTCGCACGTTCTAGGAGCAACGATCATTATGTAAGACGGGGTACCTACTCACATGCTCGTCTTAGACCTAGAACACAAGGGTAAGTCCGGTTTAAAAGCACCGCACACCTTCGAGCATTTGAGCCTCGCAAAATCCGAGTACCTACTCGCACGTTCTAGGAACGACGAGCATTATGTAAGACGGGTACCTACTCGCACACTCGTCGTCGACCTAGAACACAAGGGTAAGTCTGGTTTAAAAGCACCGCGCACCTTCGAGAATTTAAGCCTCGCAAAAGTTGAGTATCTACTCGCACGTTCTAGGAGCGATAAACATTATGTAAGACGGGTACCTACTTGCACGCTCATCGTCAACCTAGAACACAAGGGTAAGTCCGGTTTAAAAGCACTGTGCACCTTTGAGAATTTAAGCCTCAAAAAATCCGAGTACCTACTCACACGTTCTTGGAGCCTTATAAGATCATAACCGAGCCTTATCAATGCAAGTAACTAACCAGCGCAGCCGAATCATCAAAATAGATACTTCAAAGACCATCCAAATCGGCATGACTGTGTCAAGCAGGGAAAGTGCGTGACAGGATCAACAAATAGATGGGCTACGGATGTAGTGTGACGTTTCCCTCCATCTTTTTAGAAAATGTTCTTCTTCATCATAATCGATTACTTCAGCAAATGGTACAAGATTTTGTTTATAAGAACAAGATTTTGTTTATAAGAACATTATTTTCTGACAAAGATCGTCACATATAATGGAACAAATTTAAATTCTCGAAAATTTTAAACTTCTTGTTCGATGTGGATGAATCCGACTCAACCATTATAATCTTCGATACCCACAAGGATATGGACAAGACGAAGCTACAAATTAGAAAATTCTCGACAGACTCAAAAAGTGATTAGAGAGAAAAATGAGTTCTAAGAGCAACTCTTATAGAGTTTCTCAAAGAGTTCTTATTTTGGGTATTTGAAAAAGCCCATAAATTAATTTTTAATGTTTGAAAACTTAGGACCATTTCTCTGATCAGGTATATTCAGAACCTCATAGAAAACCTTACGTGTTAATGCTGTCTTGGTTCAGAGAAAAATTAAAAAAACTCTCCTGTGTCTCATGCAACAAAAAAATTGTATTAGTATATAGAATATAAAGTACTATGTAATTTAATTTTAATTTTACTTACCTCATAGGGAACTTTATACTGCGTATCCAAGGGGATCTTGTCGTCGGGTGTCATCTGAGTAGTCCCGCGGATATCCTGGAAACGTTTTTTAGCACCCTCGACCAACTCCCGAGCAAGCTGATCTTGAATCTGCCTGGTCTTCTTGTTGGTGTGGAGATCCTCTACAATCTCGAGCGGCGACAGATTATGGCCAGTCTTCCGTTTTTGTTCAACATTTAAAACAAGTAAACCGTTAAAATTTAAAGTTGTAAGAAATTAAAAAATAGTATTCATACATACCATATCTTCCCCTCGGGTGAAACCACTCCTCGCACCAGAGTTCGTCGTAGCGATCCCTTTCCCCTCACGTTCGCTCATTCGGTTGCCCCGGTTTTTGACGGACAACCCTTGTGTCGCTGGCTCACCCCAGTAGGTGATGTAGCCCTGTAGGAGTCCATCGGGCATATGCGAATGTTGCTTGCCTTCCTTCAACCAACATTCCTTCTAGGAGTAGATATGAGAGCTGAAGACTCAGCCTGCCTTACTCTTGAATTCCTTCTTCACTACCGACGTCATTGCAGGGCTCCAGTTGTATTCAAGCTACAAAATGCACTAATTTAAAATTAGCAAATTCTATAATTTGAATTAAGAAGTCCCAAAAAGAAGCATAGAAAATTAGATTCTTATCGCGAAGCAGTAAAACCAATGTGCGCGATCTTCCGGAGGCATATCCTTGTACCTCGGGTAGGGATGGCTTAGAAGGTTGTGCATCAGTCTCGTGATGCACTTCGTGATCCCGATGTTTGAGGCGGGAAACCACGTCGTACCTTCCATACACGACAGATCTAGAAAAGGCAACCGGTCCCGTCCCGGTTAGAGCATTACCTGCTAGATCGGCATCCGCTCTTGATGTTGCGGATCCGTATCCTGAGGATGCTGATCGGGCTGCTCGGGTGGTGGGTCACGAGGTTGCGGTAGGGATGTAACGAAACCCAACTGTGCCGAGGACGGTGTGGCCGGGACTCCAGAGGACGATCCTGACTCCCGGGTATCGCGAAAAGTCTCATTCTTATACTGAAAATAACCGTAATTACTAGAATTACGGTCATTCAAATTTGTTATTAGTTTAATAATTAAATGAATTTTTAAATGCCATAATTATATAAATTATGTAAATTTTTATGTTTATATAATTTTTAATAAATATCATAATTATGTTTTTAAATATATAAAATTTTTAATAAATATAAATTTAAATATATTTCTAAACCCTACACCACAAAAACTCAAACCACAAATTTCAAAAAATCCTAATCCCTAAACCCTAAAATTTTATAAATTTCACAAAACCCTAAACCACAAACATTTCTAAATTTCACAAACCCTAAACCACAAACATTTCTAAATTTCACAAAATCACAAACCCTAAACATTTCTAAATTTAACTAAACCACAAAAATTTCTAAATTTCATAAAACACATACAATTAAACCATGAACATTTCTAAATCTAACAAAACATATATTTATATCAAAATCACAAAAATTTGCAAAAACAATCCAAATCCCTAAACTACTCAAATCTCCTAAACAAACTATTCAAATCAACTAAAAACTTCCAAAACAACTTAAAACTACATAATATACTTACCTAGAGTTTGGATTGCATATTTGATCCATGGGTTGATGCCTAAGTTGAGAGGATTTTGTGTTTTTTTGTGTGGTTTTCGCGTGCAAATGAAGAAGAAAGTGTTCTGGTTTTTTAGATATAATCGCTTTCTGACGGGAAAATCCGTCAAAAAACCCGTCAGAAAGCGAAAAAATTGAATTTCTCTTGTTTATGAAATTTTTGGGAATCTAAAACGCCGCAAAACCCCATATCCGTCAGAAAATCCGTCAGAAATTCCTAACGGGCTTTCTGACGGATCATATTTTTGACGGAGTAAATCCGTCAGTAATTTCTGACGGATATTAATACCCGTCAGAAATATGAACTGCATATTTCTGACGGGTTTTGTGACGGGTTATATGTAGTCCGTCAAAAAATCCGTCAGAAATCACTAAGAACATATGTTCATTTTTCTGACGGGTTTTTGACGGGTTTTATGCAGTCCGTCAAAAATCTCGTCAGAAATATGAATTTATGGTTTAGGGTTTGGATTTTTGTGGTTGTGATTAGGGTTACATATGTGATCATATGGTAACACAAATATGATCATAATGTAGTAATAACTTAACACAATAACAATGTCCATGTTTTGAAGTTTCATTATCTTGAAGTTTTGGTTTATGATAATGTAAGTTCACAAATACTTTCAGATATTAAAACGTTTGTTTATGTAGTTTCATAAAAATGTTAGAATCTTAGTTTGGAATTGTGTAAAAATCTAACACTCTATGAATTTATTCATGATTATCTAACCCCTAAACCCCAAAATACTAATTCTTACGAAATTTTTGACGGATTTAGGGTAATCCATCAGAAATTAAATATTTTCTTTTAAAAAAAATTAAAAAACCTAATTTCTGACGGAATTTTTGACGGATTACCCTAAATCTGTCAGAAATTCTGTCAGAAATTATAAATTTTTTTTTTTAAAATAAAACTAAATAACAACAACATATATAAAAAAAGAAAGAAAAAAAATCATAAACTACTATGAGGATGACGAGTAATTTGAAGGAGATGAATCCGTGTCATCCTGAAATTCATCGTCGGACTCCTCGTCCACGTCATGTATGCCGACGTCTAAATCACCGAACATAGTGAAGTCCACCACAAGATTTACGGCCATAGAAGGTTGAATCTCAGCTAGTGAACCATTCCTGATTGGCTGTAGTGGTTTATGGTCATAAACGCCTTCTATCATTCTTCTAGGATTGATTTGTGTCGCCGTTATCCAAGGATCATTCCTACCTGAGATGCATGGGTACCTAATGTAAGATACCTGCACGTATGTTGAAGATTAGTATGTTTTATTGAATGAATACAATATTAATTAAATTTGTACCTGATATGCTTGTGAAGCAAGAATGAAAGGGTCATATTTCCCAAGTTTTCTGCGCGAGGATCATATAATTTGGTATCATAGCCTACTTTGGAGGTTAAGAGATTTCGAGTACAATAAAATGGATTTGAGGACAAATCCTTTTCAAGAAAGGGAGGATGATGTGATCTTGAGAGGCAGCAGTACATGTGTTCATTCATCGGATCATATCTTTTCAACCACGAGGTGCAAAATCATGAAACTTCCTGGAAAACGTTCACAAATCAATTATCTAACTCCTCGAAGAAGAATCATATGAAACGGAGTTCAGGTGACGGAGTTTTTAAATTTGCAACTTAGGTAATCTGCAGTTTACTCGTTTCGGACCAGTGCATATTCAAAGAACGATTCCGACCAAACCAAAATGAATTAAGCAACAAATAAAATTGGTCGACACTCATGGTTCATTATTGAAGCCTAAAAAGTTGATCCAGTCCAAAAACAATCAAGGAAAATACATTTTCGTTTGAAGCAAAGAGAACATTCAATTCTGCCAATTTCTCTCTCTTACATGCACCTTAGTAGTTGTAATTCATTTCCCTAGATATCTTGCATGTTTAGCTTATATTATGAAATAAATTATTGTATCTTCCTCTATAAGAATAGGCTCATATCATGAATAATAATAAGAAGCTTTGAGTGAGTATTTTTGGAACCTAAGAGAGTGATTCTCTTAAAATCTGAGTGATTCAGAATTTGCCTAGGAGTGATTCCGAAGCAAACCCCTTTGTAGAGTGATTCTCAAAGGTTCTATCCGGTTCTTGGGTTTGATATCCTTGAATATTCTATCTAAACTTCAAAGCTTTTACATCCCTTTGTCGTTTATCCGCTCCATAACTTCTACCTTCATCCAACAATCCACCAACCACCGTTTTTGAGTTTAATATTCTCACCCTGCACCTTCAAAGCATCAATCATCAAGGGAGGATTATATAATTTGGTATCAGAGATTTCGAATACAATAAAACAGATTAGAGGACAATTCCTTTTCAAGAAAGGGAGGATGATGTGATCGTGAGAGGCATCAGTACATGTGTTCATTCATCGCATCATATCTTTTCAACCACGAGGTGTAAAATCATGAAACTTCCTGGAAAACGGTCACAAATCAATTATCTAACTTCTAGAAGAAGAATCATATGAAACGGAGTTCAGGTAACGGAGTTATTTAATTTACAAATCAGGTAATTTGCAGTTTACTCGTTTCGGACCAGTGCATATTCAAAGAAGGATTCCGACCATACCAGAATGAATTAAGCAACAAATCAAATTGTTCTACACTCATGGTTCATTATTGAAGCCTAAAAAATTTGATCCAGTCCAAAAACAATCAAGGAAAATACATTTTCGTTTGAAGCAAAGAGAACATTAATTTCTGCCAATTTCTCTCTCTTACATGCACCTTAGTAGTTGTAATTCATTTCCCTAAATATCTTGCATGTTTAGCTTCTATTATGAACAAAATTATTGTATCTTCCTCTATAAAAAGAGGCTAATATCATGAATAATAATACAAAGCTTTGAGTGAGTATTTTTTGAACCTAAGAGAGTGATTCTCTTAAAATCTGAGTGATTCAGAATCTTCCTAGGAGTGATTCCGAAGCAAACCCCTTTGTAGAGTGATTCTCAAAGGTTCTATCCGGTTCTTGGGTGTGATATCCTTGAATCTTCTATCTAAACTTCAAAGGTTTTTCATCCCTTTGTCGTTTATCCGCTCCATAACTTCTACCTTCATCCACCAATCCACCAACCACCGTTTTTGAGTTTAATATTCTCACTCTCCACCTTCAAAGCATCAATCATCAAGGGAGGATCATATAATTTACCACTATTGTTAACCCAAGAAGACTCCTCACCCTTGAACCTTGCCTTCTTTCTAACCACTTACTTATTACTGAGAGTCAGGTCTTTTATGGAATGAGTTTGGTAGAAAGTGTTAGGTTCGAATTAACAGGAATGGAATCTCATGTAGTTTTGGTTCACGCTTTTTGGACTGGATAGGACTAGGTGGATTTCGATTTTGGGTGTTGGGGTTGGATAGAAAAGGATGTAAGGTTGTGAAAAGTTGAATAAAGAAAGATTTTGGTTAAGAGCCTTAGGAGAGGTATGAAAAAGGAAAAGAAACAGAATATGCTAGTAAAGGGTTTATGGGAAACAATGTTATGAAAATGAAATATGGTTAGTGCAGAAAAAGAAAGATGTATGAAAATGAATGAAAAAGGGTAAAACCCAAGAAGTTAGTTCAATTTGAAAAAGGTCAAAGACCATAAGCATAGAAATAAGAAAATTCTCAAATCCGCTAGCAACCAATCAAGAAAGAAACCTCTCCTTAGGTTAGTTAAAGATTAGATTAAAAAGGGAAAAGNCCTCAACTTAGTTAAATATGAGATTAAAAAGGGAAAAACATAAACAAGTAAGATCACTTTGAGTTTTAAAAGGGTAGAATTAGGATCTCCTTCTGGGTAGAATCAGGAACGTTTTAGTTTCGATGGATTTTGGGTAGATGGGATCCTGTTCCTGTATATATCTAAGTGTTCTTACTATTAGCCTTCTGCTAAAGCTCATTCCCTTTTTGAGAGAACCCTGTTCTGAATTGATAACAATTGTATAAAGGGGTCATTTTTATCCCTTAACACGTCCCTTAGCCAAATGAGTTCATTGAACGTGCATGGCTTGATTCACAATTCCTTTCTAAATGTATGTTAAAGAGGTAAATGAATATGAATGCATTGTGGAAGTTGGAACTGTTCTGTGATAAGTTGGGATGTGTATGGCTAAAGTTTTTAAGTAGGTTGAGCTAGGATTGCATTTTAGAACTGGTAACTTGGATATTGATACTACCTGTGTTAGCAACATATTTTGGTTCTGAGTTCCCACTTTCAAACTTCTCACCCAGACTTATGAATTACTTGCTTGAGGGCAAGCAAGGATTTAGTTTGGGGGAGTTGATGTCTCTATATTTCATTATTTTTAAAAGTCATTTAGCATTATTTTTAGGTCTTTTGGTGTTCATATGTTGCATTTATAGATGTTATTGGCAAGTTTGCGATTTTTAGGGATTTTTGCATTAGCATTTGCATCCATATGCATTTTGGATATTTTTCAGGAATTTCAGGAGTTTTCAGAACATAAGTGAAAATTTGGACAAGAAGAAGAAAAGGGTGCAGGAATGCTGGTGCAGAACCTGAAATAGGATGCATGAATGCTGGTGCAGAACCTGAAAACTGCCTTGATCAGAACCTGAAAACTGTCTCGATCAGAACCTGAACAGGCTTGACTCTGATAGCTGACTCTGGTTTCGTCCATGTCAAGGATTCATGAGAAGTTTTTGCAGAATATGCATTTCCAGCTTCATTTGAGCTCAAATCCCCCCCAAACTTGAGAAACACTGTCCTCAATGATGTGAGGAGGAAAAGTGTGAGAAGAAAGGTCATGGGTACTCCCCAAGAAGATGGCATTGACATGTGCATACTCATTTGGGTTCTGAATTGATTTTCGAGGAAGTCGGCCATTTGTGGTAGGAGCAGAAGAAGAAGTGGAAGCAAACTTGTTTTCCAAAGCAGTGACTCTCAAGTTTAAATTTCAATCTTTGCATAGATGGCATTGAATGAGGAGTCTATCTTGTGGTTGAGTTCACCCAACTTTTTAGATGTTTCCATTGCAGCGTTTGCCTGTCCTTGAAGAAATTGTTGTAACATTGCTTCAATGTTGGAAGGTGGAGGATGAGGTTGGTTAGGGAGGAAACCAGGAGGTGCTCCTCCTTGTTGATGTATTTGGAACCCATTCTGAGCTTGTTACCTAGGTACAAAGCCGTGGTTCTGTTGTTGACCAAAGTTGATGAAGGGTTTAGCTTGTTGTTGTTGTGGAGGTGGATAGACCTGATCTTGAGGATTTGCGACATTGTTGTTGCGGTAGGACAAGTTGGGGTTGTTGTAGTAGTTGATGAACCCCTTGTTATATCCTCCCTGATTCTGAACATTGCTAATTTCCTCATGTTGGTCAGTCTCCCCAGCCTAAATCTGAACATGTTCTTCATCACTTATGAAGTGAATCTGTTGTTGTTGTCGAAGAAGTAATATGTCCAACTTGTCATTCAGTGCTTTGATATCCTTCCTTGTCTTCTCATCCGTTTCAGAGTTACCACGAGGCAGTCGGTCATAATCTTCATTATATATGCCATCATATTGAGCGGGATTCTCCACGATTTCCCAACCATCGTCAACACTCTTGTTCAGGAAGTTACCATTACTGGCAGTATCAAGAAGCATCCCGATCTTCGGTAAAGCACCTCGATATAGAGTGCTAAGAAATGAAGCCTTGCTAAACCCATGATAGGACACTGAAGAGTGTAGTTCTTGAAACGTTCCCATGCTTCAGAGAATATTGATATACTTGTATTTTAGCTTATTTATAGGTTTGTTTTGCATCCATTTATGTTAGATTCATGATCATTTAGGTTAGATTCATGATCATTTAGGTTAGTATTGGTGCATTTGCATATGCATTTTCATATTTCAGGTGATAGAGACCATGGATGCAAGTTATGGATCAAAAGGAGGTTCAAAAAGTGAAGAAACGTTCGAAAACAGGGCATATCGGTAATCACATCGGCCAAAAACAGAGCATCTGACTGATGTGAAGATGAAGAAAAACCAGGAGCACCTATCGGTCAGCACATCAGTCAAGGTCTGACCGATATGGCCACATCGGTCAGGCACATTGGTCAGCCTTGACCGATGTAACCGGCTGAGTCAACATTTTTCCAATCTATTTTGACTTTTTTACCATTTTTCAATGGGTTAACCCAAGTGTTTTAGAATTAACCCAATGGATATTAGCTTTACTATTTAAGCCTTTACCCTAATTTTTAGGGAGTTTTAAGCTTTATTTTTCCTAAGAAAATTTGTAATCACTTTTGATTTCTAATCTATTTTGAATTTGATTTCTTGTTTTGATTGTTGTTTTCATTCTCAAATCTACTTCTAATCATGTTTATTCACAAATCTCTCATAAGATCTTGTGCTAACATTATGATTAGTGAGTAGTGACCTTTGAGTGAATGGTTGGGTAGATTTAGAGAATTAGATGAAGGATTGTGGTGTTTAGGATTTTTAATTCATAAGCCTTCTTATAATTGATGCCCTTAATGCTAGGATTGAATTGATCTCTCACTTCTAGGAGTTAGGAATTTTGCGCCCGGAAGGTGTTCGACAAAATGCCGGAACAAATCTTTATAAGCTAAATGAGGCCTAGCCAAGGAATTGTGTTAGTTAGTTTAGTGGTTAAGATAAATTGGATCTTAATGTTCCTTAAATGTGTAGTTTTTCAAAGAATTGTTTAGATTGCATAATTAAGGAAATGATTAGTGTCATGGAAGTGGCTTAGTCTAGGTTTTGGAATTTAGACCAAGGGTTTAGCTTAATAGATAGAATTAGACACCACATGAATTCATTTAATGACCAAAGTCAATTACCTAAACCATTCACTTAATCTTTTATCTTTGAATTATCAATTTTAATTTATGTTGACTTTTTCATAATTGCTGTTGACTTTTGATCTGTTGACTTTTGTTTGACTTTCTTAAATTGTTTATGTTTGAATGTTTGAACCAAAAATATTAATGGCTTAGACTAAACATGATTCACATAGGATTAATGAGTTGGACTTTACTTGAATTTGGATGATATCTTAAGTACGTGATGACATAATTAAACTTAAGTATTTGCTAGACAATAGATTAGCAAATTTATGTTTATCAAATATTTTAGCATTTGTCTGTGCAAAGCTTGAGATGTCGTTCCTCAATGTGCAGTATGAGAGGTGGAGAAGAACTTGGAAAGGAATGCCTTCTTGCATGCATCCCCGGTAGTGATGGAGTTCTGTGGTAAAGATTTTCCCACTGGTGAGCTTTCTCTCCCAAAGAGAATGGGAAAAGGCGCAATTTGAACGCGTCTTCGCTCACGCCGTTGATTTTCGTGAGGCTGCAAAATCGATCGAACTCGTCCAGGTGGTCGAGTGGATCTTCCATCGGTAGACCATGGTACTTGTGCCCTTGTACCATTGCTATCAAGCTGTGCTTGATCTCGAAGTTGTTGTTCTGTACAGTAGGAGGGTTGATTCCATGACGTTGGGTGTGAGTGTTCGGGTTGTCCCCAGCACCAATAGTATGCTGGTTGTTTTGATCGTTATTGTCAGCCATTTATAAATCCAATCTCCGTAAGTGTTCCAAGCATTCTTTTTTCCTTCTTTCACGAGTGTATTCCCATTCAAGTGCTCTAATATCGTCAACGAGTGGAATTAGGTCGGTTGGTCCTCTACTCCGCATGTTCATACACAGGAATGCAACTACCTGAAAACAAAGTA
The DNA here is from genome assembly GCA_900406425.1 of Iberis pinnata. Classification (NCBI taxonomy): domain Eukaryota; kingdom Viridiplantae; phylum Streptophyta; class Magnoliopsida; order Brassicales; family Brassicaceae; genus Iberis; species Iberis pinnata. Next base: position 11,640 of record OVBE01004607.1, on the reverse strand, counting down.
GACAAGGAAAACATAGTGAGTATGGAAATAGAAAAAGAACTTGATCTCAATAGACCCACAATCCATAATGTAACAACTAAACACCCAATTGGCAACAATGCCAAATTGATAATAGGATTTTCCCTGGTATATAATTCATATTACACTATCATGCCATTATAATATAATATGTGTCAATCAAAATGGGTTCAGACATTAACCATTCTAAATGAAAATTGAACTACTAATTCAAGACAACTGATAAAATGGGTTTTTATCTGACAGGCCCTAAACAAACAAAATATGCAAAAGATAAACAGGACATGAAAGGTGACATGCATAAACGAAAAACTAAGGAAAACAGCAGGTGAAGTAAAAAAATGGAAGAAAATGAGGGTAAACTGCAATCAAAGGGGGAAACAGTTCCTGAGTACAAAGGTTATTGACTGGAGATTCTTCCTGATTCCCTAAATACCTAACATACCTGAAATAATGAGCTAATACATAGACAGCATATTCATATTCAACCAAGTCCAATCTCTTGANGACCAAACTCTCGTTAACGGTACACTACTAAGCAGGCATGAACAACCAATCTACTAAAGCCAATAAGCACCCTAAACATCTAATCTCTTAGGCTAGGATATGCGAATCTCTGAAATCACTATGTTTAGGCATTTCATCAGACACCTGTTGAGTGCGAAAATGCCCAAGTTCAGAATTCAATTGATCAGAAGGAAACCAGAATGAAGAACAGTGAAACATTGGGATCNTGAAACAGAAGGGATCTAAAGACAAACAACTTAGGTACTTAGAGAAAACAGGAAATCAACATCAGTCTACCCCATCCTCAGGAACTTAGGAAATCTACTCACTACACATGGTGGGTATGAAACAGGGAAACAAGGAAACGAAAATACCAAGCAGAACATCATGATCAAAAGTCAAGGTATGAAGATTAGCAAGAACACTAAGCTGAAAATGTGATGAACAAAACTAAAACCCTAAGATGCAGAAGATGAAGATGATGAATAACAAGAACACAAACCCAAAAAAAATAAAAAAATATCTGATGAAACAGTAACAAAACCCATAAATGATGATCAAGGCAAAAACGAGATTAAAGATGGAAAACAGAAAATCAACATGCACCAGATAGATCACAACCTTAAACTAAACAGGAAAAAAGAAGAAACCAGAACTAAAACAAGACTTTTATAAAAAAATCAGAGGTTTATCACCAAGAACATTCAAGGAAAAATAAACAGAAAAGAAACCTAGAAAGAAACCTAAAATGGCAACAAAAATTAAAGCTTGGCTAAAAGGAGGCGTTTTTGGGTTTATATAGTAGTTCAGAAAAAACCCTAAAAACGCTAAGAGACAAAATGTAATGATTGGCCTTAATCTTTAAATCTGGTTCGTGCAGGATTATTCTGAAACTTTCTTTGATTGAGTCGTCGCTTGATGTGTTAGTCGAGGTGGTGGCTTCACGTGTCGTCAAGCCAATATGTCAAGATGGTGGCTTCACGTGTCGTCAAGACAGGATGTCGAGGTGGTGGCTTCACGTGTCGTCAAGCCAAGATGTCGAGGCGGTGGCTTCACGTGTCGTCAAGCGAGGATGCCGATGTGGTGGCTTCACATGTCACTGAGCCAGGACGTCGAGGTGGTGGCTTCACGTGTCATCGAGCTGAGATCCTGTTGTGATCGAGGCAATTTTCAGGTTCTAATCGAGGCAGTTTTCAGGTTCTAATCGAGGTAGTTTTTAGGTTCTGATCGAGGCAGATTTCAGGTTCTGATCGAGGCAGTTTTCTTGTTCTGCACCAGCATTCCTGCATCCTTTTTCAGGTTCCGCACCAGCATTCCTACATCCTATTTCAGGTTCTGCACCAGCATTCGTGCACCTTTTTCTTCTTCTTGTCCAAATTTATACTTATGTTCTGAAAACTCCTAAAATTCCTGAAAAATCTCCAAAATGCATATGTATGCAAATGCTAATGCGAAAATCCCTAAAAATCGCAAACTTGCCAATAACATCTATAAATGCAACATATGAACACCAAAAAACCTAAAAATAATGCTAAATGACTTCTAAAAATCATGAAAATACAGAGACATCATTGATTACCCTTAGTCCTCAGAAACTGCTTCACATTTATTTACATCTTTCACTTTCTCTGTTTTTACTCTGTTTTGCATCTTAGTGTTTTTATGCTTCTTGTTCTGTTTATGCTCTTTACTTCCAGCATGTTCACTTCACTTAGGACCTGTTAGTAAACCACCCCTTTTACTGGGTAGGTTGACTTAGAAGCATTCATTGCAATCTTGATTGTTAGTGCACACCTGATTGGATTGATAACCTTACATACTACATTGACCATGATAGTGGTGTAAGAGATTGGTAGAGAAAAATCCTACTATCAGGTACGAAGTTGAAGCTCTTACAAAAGTGATCTTAGCAGAAGTCTAAACTAATTTACAATTAATCACTTAACTTCGAATTATGTAATTAAACTATCATTAATTCAAAACTATTGGTTCACTGTGGAGAATCCAACTCGACCATTCTACTCTTCGATACCCACAAGGAAATGGAAAAGACGAAGCTACAAATTAAAAAGTTCTCGACGGACTCAAAAAGTGAATATAGAGAAAAATGAGTTCTAACCATCAAATTGATTTCGAACCTATTAACATCGCATTATCATTGTATTGACGTCTAAACTAATTTACAATTAATCACTTAACTTCGAATTATGTAATTAAGAGCTATGAAGAGGTTCGTCGTAAACTAGACTTACGTTGGAAATTACTACGAGATTTGAAGATTAACGTTGAGTATTATAGTCTTCAAAATATAATATTCAGCATAAAGTAGGAAGAAAGTCAACAAAAATCAACGTCTATTTAACATCATCTCTGTTACATTAACATTGACTCAAGAAGTTGGTAATTTGAAGTAGATTATAGTGTCCACGTACAAGAAAACACCGGATTTTTAACGGGCATATCTGTCAAAAACCCGTCAGAAATGCGACTAATTGACGGGAAACTGACGGATAAAACCCATCAGTTCTAAATGGTCAGTAATCCAAATCCGTCAATAAATCCGTCAGAAATTTCTGACGGTTTTATTGACGGATGATTACTGACGGATTTATTGACGGAATTATTACTGACGGAAATATTGACGGATTATTATTGACAGATTTTTTGACGGAATTTTCCATCAATTTATATCCGTCAATAAATCCGTCAATAATATTCGGTCAATTGATATTATGCATTTGGAATAAATTTTGACAGATTACTGATATTAAATTTTAATTTGGAAAATTAACGGAATTATTACTGACGAAAATATTGACAGATTTTTTGACAGATTACTGATATTAAATTTTAATTTGGAATAAAATTCTAAAATGCATAATATTTTAAAAAATTCTAAAATAGAAAAAATAACGTTTTCAATAACCGAAACCGCCACCGCCGTATTGTCGCGCCATTTGTCGCATAAACTGGTCCATCTTCTGTTGCATCTCAGATTGCTCTTCCCTTAGACGTCTCACTTCTGTGTCGCGCTCATCTTGGGCCGCCTTCATCTCGGCCATTTGTTGCTTGACGACCGCCAACTCCTCGTTCTTCCTCCGCAACTCCTCATCCCTACTAGGATCCATGTGATGTCGAGATCCCGATCCATGAAAGCAGTAGCCCGCCATGTTCCTGAACTCGTAATAGCGGCCCTTCGATTTCTTTGTCTCCTACAACCAAAAAACATTGTATTAGTATATAAAATATAAACTACCATATAATTTAATTTTAATTTTACTTACCTCATAGGGAACTTTATACTGCATATCAAAGGGGATCTTGTCGTCGGGTGTCATCTGAGTAGTCCCGCGGATATCCTGGAAACGTTTTTTAGCACCCTCGACCAACTCTAGAGCAAGCTGATCTTGAATCTGCCTGGTCTTCTTGTTGGTGTGGAGATCATCTACAATCTCGAGCGGCGACGGATCATGGCCAGTCTTCCGTTTCTATTCAACATTTAAAACAAGTAAACCGTTAAAATTTAAAGTTGTAAGAAATTGAAAAAATAGTATTCATACATACCATATCTTCCCTTCGGGTGAAACCACTTCTCGCACCAGAGTTCGTCGTAGCGATCCTTTTCCCCTCACGTTCGCTCATTCGGTTTCCCCGGTTTTTGACGGACAACCCTTGCGTCGCTGGCTCATCCCAGTAGGTGATGTAGCCCTGTAGGAGTCCATCGGGCATATGCGAATGTTGCTTGCCTTCCTTCAACCAACATTCCTTCTAGGAGTAGATATGAGAGCTGAAGACTCAGCCTGCCTTACTCTTGAATTCCTTCTTCACTACCAATGTCATTGCAAGGCTCCAGTTGTATTCAAGCTACAAAATGCACAAATTTAAAGTTAGCAAATTCTATAATTTGAATTAAAAAGTCCCAAAAAGAAGCATAGAAAATTAGATTCTTACCGCAAAGCAGTAAAACCAATGTGCGCGATCTTCCGGAGGCATATCCTTGTACCTCGGGTAGGGATGGCGTATAAGGTTGTGCATCAGTCTCGTGATGCACTTCGTTATCCCGATGTTTGAGGCGGGAAACCACGTCGTACCTTCCATACACGACGGATCTAGAAAAGGCAACCGGTCCTGTCTCGGTTAAAGCAGTAACTGCTCGATCGGCATCCGCTCTTGATGTTGCGGATCCGCATCGTGAGGATGCTGATCGGGCTGCTCGGGTGGTGGGACACGAGGTTGCGGCAGGGATGTAACGAAACCCAACTGTGCCGAAGATGGTGTGGCCGGGGCTCCAGAGGACGATCCCGACTCCCGGGTATCGCGAAAAGTCCCGTTCTCATACTAAAAATAACCGTAATTACTAGAATTACGGTGATTCAAATTTGTTATTAGTTTAATAATTAAATGAATTTCTAAATGTCATAATTATATAAATTATGTAAATTTTTATGTTTATATAATTTTTAATAAATATCATAATTATGTTTTTAAATATATAAAATTGTTAATAAACATAAGTTTAAATATATTTCTAAACCCTAAACCACATAATCACAAACCATAAATTTCAAAAAATCCTAATCCCTAAACCCTAAAATTTTTTAAATTTCACAAAACCCTAAACCACAAACATTTCTAAATTTCACAAACCCTAAACCACAAACATTTCTAAATTTCACAAAATCATAAACCCTAAACATTTCTAAATTTAACTAAACCATAAACATTTCTAAATTTCATAAAACACATACAATTAAACCATAAACATTTCTAAAACTAACAAAACATATATTTATATCAAAATCACAAAAATTTGCAAAAACAATCCAAATCCCTAAACTACTCAAACCTCCTAAACAAACCGTTCAAATCAACTTAAAACTTACGAAACAACTTAAAACTACATAATATACTTACCTAGAGTTTGGATTGTGTGGTTTTCGCGTGCAAATGAAGAGAAAGTGTTCTGGTTTTTAGATATAATCTCTTTTTGACGGGCAAATCCGTCAAAAAACTCGTCAGAAAGCAAAAAAATTGAAATTCTCTTGTTTACGAAATTTTTGGGAGTCTGAAATGCCGAAAAACCCCATATCCGTCAGAAAATCCGTCAGAAATTTCTGACGGGTTTAAAATCCGTCAGAAATTCCTAACGGGCTTTCTGACGGATCATATTTTTGACGGACTAGATCCGTCAGTAATTTCTGACGGATATTAATACCCGTCAGAAATATGAACATGCATTTTTTTGACGGGTTATATGCAGTCTTTCAAAAAAGCCGTCAGAAATCACAAAGAACATATATTCATATTTCTGACGGGTTTTTGGACGGGTTTTATGCAGTCCGTCAAAAATCCCATCAGAAATATGAATATATGGTTTAGGGTTTTGATTTTTGTGGTTGTGATTAGGGTTACATATGTGATCATATGGTAACACAAATATGATCATAATGTAGTACTAACTTAACACAATAACAATGTCCATGTTTTGAAGTTTCATTATCTGGAAGTTTGGGTTTATGATAATGTAAGTTCACAAACACTTTCGGATATTAAAACGTTTGTTTATGTAGTTTCGTAACAAATATTAGAATCTTTGATTGGAATTGTGTATAAATATAACACTCTATGAATTTATTCATGATTATCGAATATGGTTTCAAACCCATACTCGATATAATGGTGTCTAACCCCTAAATCCCAAAGTACTAATTTCCGACGAAATTTTTGACGGATTTAGGGTAATCTGTCAGAAATTCCGTCAGCAATTAAATATTTTCTTTTTTAAAAAATTAAAAAACCTAATTTCTGACAGAATTTCTGACGGATTACCCTAAATCCGTCAGAAATTATATAATTTTTTTTTCAAAAAAAATAAAACTGAATAACAACAACATATATAAAAAACAAAGAAAAAATCATAAACTACTATGAGGACGACGAGTAATATGAAGGATATGAATCCGTGTCATCCTGAAATTCGTCGTCGGACTCCTCGTCCACGTCATGTATGCTGACGTCTAAATCACCGAACATAGTGAAGTCCACCACAAGATTTACGGCCATAGAAGGTTGAATCTCAGCTAGTGAACCATTTCTGATTGGCTGTAGTGGTTCATGGTCATAAACGCCTTCTATCATTCTTCTAGGATTGATTTGTGTCGCCGTTATCCAAGGATCGTTCCTACCTGAGATGCGTGGGTACCTACCTAACGTAAGATACCTGCACATATGTTGAAGATTAGTATGTTTTATGGAATGAATACAATATTAATTAAATTTGTACCTGATCTGCTTGTGAAGCAAGAATGAAAAGGTCATATTTCCCAAGTTTTCTGCGCGAGTCTATCGAAGTTACGCCAAACTGGTATACTGTGACACCTCTACCATCAGTTGGATCATACCAATCACACATGAAGACAACACATCACATGTTCAACATCCCTGAGTATATGACCTTCAATATCTCTCGAAGAAGTCCATAGTACACAACATCTCCGGAAGTAGATNAAATGCCATGGTCTAATGTTGTCCTCTCCTTACCCAATTCGTGAACCTTGAATGCAAATCCTCTAGTGCAATATCTTGGGTACGAGGTAACAATGTTGTTCGGACCTCTTGCGATTTCAAGCAACCCTGTCGGAAACGTTTGCCTGCTAGATGTTTCTTGTCGAATCTGTAAACATATAGAAATATATAAAATGTTTGAAGATGTGGAAAAATGTTTTCGTTATTAGTAATTAAACAATAACTTACAAAAAATTGTAGCCACTTGTAATACTCTTCTTGTTTATGAGATTCTGTTTCAGCTTCGGACTTCTTTGGGAAGTAACCACGAACCATTGCCATGTAAATCCTACAAAGTTTCAAGATACACAAGTTATATACACGAAAAAGTAACCAAAAGTGAAATGTATTAGTTATGTTTACCTTTCGTATTCCAACATATCTTCACAATTGCTGAGGATGTAAGTATGTAGGTGTTTCCATTCAGCCGCAGTAAGTTGTCGAGTCTTACCTTATCTGCTAAGTTGCCCAATTTGTTGGAACAAACTCAGGACATAAGCAGAATACGAAGGATGTTGTCTACCATTGTCATGTCGACTTGTTCTACGGTTTCTCGTTGCCACATCTCTTTGAAAGTAATATTCCGCAAAATTAGCGGCTTCTTCATCGATGCTCTGTGCCACAATAGACCCCTCTTCTCTACTAAGATTTTTGACCTTCTTCTTCAGGTGGAACATGTACCTCTCAAAAGGATACATTCACCGATATTGAACTGACCAACCAAGTGATGCTTCACGTGGAAGGTGAACCGTTAGATTGTCCATAATGTCAAAGAAAGACGGTGGGAAAATCTTTTCTAAGCCGCAAAGGATCACTGGTATAGTCCTTTGTAACGTGGAAATACCATCTCCGGTAAGTGTTCTTCAGCTAATGTCGTGGAAAAATGCCCCAACCGATGTGCATGTAAATAATTTAATAAGTAAAAGAAATTTATAACATATAAGTAAAATACACACATATGACTACGTTTATACCTACGATGGCTTCATGGACATCTTTCGGCAGGAGAAGCTCAAATGAAAAAGGGAGTAGGCGTTGCATAACAACATGACAATCGTGGCTCTTCATCCCAATGAATTTTCCTTCTCCGATATCAATACAATTTCTCAAATTGGAGGCGTATCTATCGGGGAATTTGACTCTAAGAATAATCCAGTCGAAGAACTCAGACTTTGCATTCTTAGACAATCTAAATGCAGGATTTGGACAAACTCCATCATTTTAATGTGAAGCTGAGGACAAGAAAAAATATCCGCCAAGTCTAACCTAGACTTGAAACTGTCTTTCGTTTTTACTTGGACATTAAGCACCGTGTTCATAATGTTGTTGAAGAAGTTCTTCTCTATGTGCATCACATCTAGGTTATGTCTCAACAAATAGGTTTCCCAGTAAGGAAACTCCCAAAATATGCTTTTCTTGTGCCAATTATGGTTTATACCACTCCACTCAACATTTACGTGTCCATTCCCACTAACGTTTGCATCATTGGTCATTTCAACACCATAATCTTTCATTTGGGTTAATAGTTATCTACAATCTATTTCAGGCGGTGGACCGTCAACACATATCTTCTTCGTGAATAATGAAGTAGATCAATGATATGGATGAGTTAGGGCAAAAACCGTCTATGACAATGAAACTAACAAGTTTTCCGTCCATTCTTCAGCTGGAAGGAATCCATGTTGTCATTATAATATGGACAAGCTAGTTTCCCATCTGTTGTCCATCCATATAGCATCTCATACGCTGGAAAAATCGCTTATAGTCCACATAAGAACCACACGCATCTTAAAATTCTGTTTTAAAGACACGTCATATGCTTGTTCTCCATAAGCCCATAACATCTGCACTCATATGTCAATGGTTGTAGAAACACATCAACCGATCATTTTGGATATTCCGGCCCGGGTACAAGAACATAGAGAAATAGAAACTCTCTATTCATACACAATACTGGCGGCAAAATATAAAGTGTGAAAATGACTGGCCATAGAGAATACTGTCTACCATGCTTCCCAAATGGGCTGAAACCATCTGTACTTAATCCAAGATAGACATTCCGTGTCACGCTTGCAAAATCCAGATATGTAGCCTGAAAATGAAGCCAAGCTTCTGAATAAGAAGGATGTGTAATCTCTCTATCAAATCTATGCTCTACATGCCATCTCATTGCAGCAGCTGTTCGCGCAGATTGATACAACCTCTTCAACTTATCTGTTAGTGGCAAATACCACATCCTCTTGTATGGTACTGAAACTCTACCGCCTTAATCTTTATACCTTGGCTTTCGACAATATCGACAACGAGTCCGGGATTCATCATGTCTCCAATAAATCATATAGTTGTCGATGCACACGTCTATAAACTGATAAGGCAATCCAAGTCCCGACACAAGTTTTTGTATCTCGTAATATGATCCTGGAGCATTGTTATCCTCTGGCAAGATATCCCTCATCATCTTTGCTATTGCGTCAACTGCATCCTCAGGCAAGTTATAATCCGTCTTTATACCCACCAACCTACTCGCAGATGATAAAGGCGAATGATCATCTCTACATCCACTATATAATGGCTGATTCACTGCGTTTACCATATCAAAAAAATGTCGTGCTTCTAAGTTTGGTTCTTCCATAAGAAACCTGAGTCGTCTCTATGTTTTCTCTATAAAAATCATTAACGATTTGAACCATAGTTTCCCCAATATCTAATTTCGTTCTAGGTGCCCCAACATCTAATTCCGTTCTAGATTCCTCTATCCTATATGTTACTGAAATCCTACCGCTACTAGTAGCAACAATATGATCATGTCGTTCTCCATGTAAGTACCAAACCTTATAAGTCGGCCAAAAACCATTCATATACAAGTGATTCGAGACTATGTCGATCCTAACATGATGATTATTTTGACATAAAGAACATGGACATGTTAACTTACGACTGTTGCCCCGAGGTTGTCGACACGCTAATTCTATGAATTCCATCACACCATTCGCATATTCCTCATTCAAAAGATTTGTCTCTGGATTCACCCTCTCACCATCCATCCACGATCGAAAATAAGGAGGAGTAGACATTTTATAATTATATTTGTGAATTCGTGTGTGAAATAACGGCTAATAACGGATAGATTACATTGGGCAAATTTACTGACAGAATTTCTGACGGAATTTACCCGTCAGTAATATTCCGTCAGAAATTTCTGACGGTCACTATTTCCGTAATTTTTTCCGTCATTTATTTCCGACGGATTTTTCTCGTCAGAAATTTCCGTCATAAATCTCCTTGTTTTCTTGTAGTGTTACAATGCAACGAAGAGTTGACGTTAAGCTACGCATCTAAATTTTAATTAACGACAATGTAACATCAAATATTACATTACGTCGGTAGTGTAACGAAAACGTACCGTTGGAGCAACGTTTTTTAATTTATTAAAAATAGATCAAAGAGAAGACAAGAAATTAAACGTACTGAACTGAAGCAGAAAACAAACAGAAGTAGACGAGATAGGTTATTCATAGTAATTAAACACAAGAACAATTCAACAAGTGTAAAAGAAAGTGAAGATCTCGAGGGTCACTTGTCGATGGGAAGGACATAGACCCCTAATTGGTGTAGTACTTTACTGCTCTTTCCGTAGAACCCAACAATTTTGTGGCCTTCCTTTTGGAGTATGAAGGGTTTGCCACTATCGGCTCCAAATTGTTCAGAGACTCTTGTCAGATTAGTAGTGAACCTAAGCATAGTTATGACAGGGGCTTTACTCCCACGGATCTTATCGTATGTGCCGTTCACAGAAGTTATGTACTCACTTGGATCGTTAAGCTCAAACTGCAATATTAATTAATTATAATGAAACCAGAAAACATATATAGCAAATTAAATTGGAAGTAAGAAAAGGACCTTATATTTTCCCATCCCTTCAAGTTGTTCTCCGTATACATTTCCTTGTACAACCTTCGCTCCGTGGGCGTACGTAAAATTGACCGCTCCAATACTATCGTTGTGTAGTCCCGCTTCCACTTTTCGCACATCATAGAAACCACCATCATCCCAAGGAGTTCCTCCACCATCAACATCAACATCCTCACCACCAAATTCTTCTAGCTTCTTGGCTACTGGTGTTGGGGTTAAATAAGTTCCATTGGAATTTGGATTCACATCAAGACTTTTTTCAGGTCTTTCGCCGTCATAGAGTAATTTTATGGACTTCACCTCACTGCCATTATATTCAACATATACCCCTGTCACTTTGCGCTGTGCATCCACTTTCTCCATATCACAACTCTTAATAGACATCTTCGCTATTTTTAACCAACCAAAGTCAGTCAGTTTTTTTTTTGGGGGTTTATATATATATATATTATTCACTAATATATATCGCTACTAAATGCATGAGCAGTGATCAATCTAATTCACAAAGCACAACTTTTTTCAGAAAGTAAATATATAATATATATATATATATATATAGAGAGAGAGATAATTAAGATAACCTGCACTACAAGAAAAAGAGGGAATTCGTGACGGAAATTCGTGACGGAAAAAATCCGT